>VMDO01011214.1:8869-38162 GCA_007922755.1 Pedetes capensis
TTTTTTTTTTTTTTTTTTTTTTTTTTTTTTTTTTTTTTTTTTTTTTTTTTTTTTTTTGGTGCAGTGATGGGAATCAAACCCAACATCCCCAGCCCTTGGTTTTGTGAGTAGGGTCTCACTATATAGCCCAACCTGGGCTCAAACTTGCAATATTCTTGCCTCATCCTCCCAAATTCTGGGATTACAGGTGCGTGCCACCACATATAATTTATGTCTAAAATTTGATATCTTTTCATTTACTTTAGCACCAGCATCCTGACCCAAGCTAGCATCATCTCCTGCTGGGAGTATTATAATAATCCTCTAATGTGTCTCTCCTTCCTGCTTTGGTCCTTAGAGCATATTTCCAACCATAGGTAAATAATTCCTCTAAAGGTAAAGTTGGGCTGGGGTTTAGCTCAGGGGGTAGAGTGCTGCTGTGCACTCCCTGAGGCCCTGAGTTTGATCCCCAGCACTGCAAAAATGGGAGAAGGACATGGCAATTCACTCCCAAAGCAATCCCGAAACAATCAGCCATCAAAAACCTTATGAGGGTCACTATGAGTCAGACCCAATTGGATGGCACCTAACTACAACAAAAAAGATAAAGTCTGATCACAGATGAATCTGCCAAACCCCGGAGGGGGTTTCCTCCAAGGAAAACTTTCCAGTAGTGTACAGAGTGCTACCTTATCTGGGCCCTCCACCCTCTTGCATGTCATCTCCCCTTACTCTTGCCTTGTCCACTCCACTCCTGTCACCCTGACTCTATGCTGCTCAAACTCTCAAGAATGTGCCTGCCTCTGGGCCTTTGTATGTCTGTTCCAGGGGACTAAGCGTCTCATCTCCATATATCTTCATAGCTTTCTCCTCAGCTTCCTTTGGGTCCCTGCTCAAAATCCACCTCGAGAAAGACTGTGCTATATAAAATAGTATCCCTACATCTTTGCATTTCCCCCTTGTTATTCCCTACATCACTGATTATATTCTGACCTACCATGCATTTCCTCATTTGTGTTTGTTGTTTGTCTTTTCCCCCTAGAACAAAGACTCCAGGGCAGTGACTGTTTTATTCCCTGCTATATTTCTAGTAACCATAACCATAACAGTACCTGACATATGAGTTCTCAACGCATATTACTGAAGGAATGAATCATTCCATATAAACTCAAGACATCAAGAGAGGAAATGTAAGGCAGTGTATGTTCATTCCAAATTAATGATGTATAAATTAACATTTTTGTCTATTATTTTATTATTATTACCATTGCAATAATTATATGTGACAGTTATCAATTCATTACTGTATATAGCAAGCAGGATTGAAGTCTTATTATGTTATTTAGGTTAATGACAAAACATGGCATGAGTAATGGATAAAACATGAGGAAATAGGACAATTGAAAGGAAGAGAGTGGGAGTTGAACTTTCCTTCCTATATGACTTACATCATTTAAAAAAATAATTTCATTAATGTGCTTCCTATTCTCCTTAGTAGATTCAATTCATATAGCAGAGAAATTCATTTCCTAAGTTAAGCCTACATTTTCCATTTCACATAAAAAAGTGATTTTTTTTTATGAGAGAAAGTGTTGATCATATACATTAATACACTGGAGATTGGTTAGGCTGGATTAATGTCTTATAAAAATGTTCACAAAAATGAATAAATCACTTTTGTTCCTTGGAATTACTTGCTAATAGTATTTTATCTTAACTAAAATTTCATCTTTCTATGCAACAGATTGTTTTCACAACCAAGGATTGTGCCTTTTTGAATTTTCCCTTTACAATGAGCTTAGTTACAAGGGGATTTGGCATAAAAGCATAACTAATTTTAGCTATAGTGTTTTCCTGAATTTCTTTACATTGTTACTAGACAATGTAAAGAAAGGGACAGATTCCTGAGTATAGAACCCACTCAGCACAATGAACCTTTTCATCCAACAAATATTTATTCAAAGCTTTGTGTGTGCTGAAATGTATTGTGAAGAAGTTAGACATTGAAAGAACGAGTGAGACCCTCCTCCAAGGAGCTCCATTACAAAATTGCAATTCTTCTCGCCTCTTCCTACCTAGTGTAAAGGAACCAGTCTTAAAAAAATGGCTGGGCCCTGAGCCAGGCGCGGTGGCACACACCTGTAATCCCAGCGGCTCAGGAGGCAGAGGCAGGAGGATCGCAAGTTCAAGACCAGGGGCAGTCTGTGTAATTTAGCAAGACCCTGTTTCAAAAAGTAAAAATATGGGCTGGGGGTGCAGCTCAGTGGCCCAGTACTTGCAAAGCATGCAAGCTCGAGGCCCTGGGTCCAACCCTCAGTACCGAAAAAAAAAAAGAAAAAAAAATTGGCTGGGGTCTATGGCACACATCTATAATCCCAGTGACTCGGGAGGCTGAGGCAGGAAGATATTGAGTCTGACACCAGAGGTAGGCTGGGTAACTTGGAGAGAATCTGTCTCAAAATTAAAGAGAGAGAGAGAGAGGAAGAAATGGGCTGTGGATTCAACCCAGTGGTAGAGCATTTGCAAAGTAGAAAAAAACTGTTTTTTCTCAGTAATTGGGTTACACATTATTGATTTCAAAATCTGGCCTTTTTCCCTTGGCTGATGTATATTATTTGTTGGAATAGCTTAGAAAGCATTTAAGTTCATTACATAAGAGGAGGGACAGACTTGCACAAATACTGAAGAACACCCTAAAATTCAATGCCTAAGGGCATGATATGTTCTAACATATTTCAACAATGTTTTCATTTTTCTTTTCTTTTTTTTTTTGCTATGAAAGCAGCATTCTTATTTTGTCTTTTTCCTGTAAGAAATGACAGCGTCTTCAGGAAGAGGCAGTGTGGGGTGGGGTATTCAGTACTTTAAAAACCATCAGGGAATCAGGCTTTGGGTAACCAGCTAGATAAACATTAGCCAGGCTTGAACTCTCTCTCCCTCCCTCTCTCTCTCTCTCTCTCTCTCTCTCTATATATATATATATATATATATATATATATATATATATATATATATGGAGAAGGACGTGGCAATCCACTCCCAAGGCAATCCTGAAACAATCAACCATTGAAAACCCTATAAGGGTCGCTATGAGTCGGATACGACTCGACGGCACCTAACAACAACAACAACTATATATATATATATATACATATATATATATATATATATATATATATATATGTATATATATATATGCACACACACACACACACACATGAAGCACCTGGGAATTTTGCTAAAGTGCAAATTCTGATTCAATAAACTGGGGATGGGGCCTGGAATTCTGCATTTCTAACCAGCTCCCATGTAATCAATAACTACACCACTGACCATCTATCTAATAGAAAAATAAAGTGAGCTGCATACGTGGTTTGAAATTCTGGGCAGTGCCGGGTGTGGTGGCACATGCCTGTAATCCCAGTGACTCAGGAGGCGGAGGCAGGAGGATCTCAAGCTTGAGACCAGAGGCAGTCTGCATAATTTAGCGAGACCTTGTCTCGAAACAAACAAACAAACAAATAAATAAATTTCTAGTAGCTACAATAAATAAGTAAAAATAAATAGGTAAAATAATAATCTTAATTAAAATATTGAATTAACCTCATATATAGTAATCAGAAATATTTTAACATATCACCAACACAAATACTATGAATGAAATATTTTACATTTTTTTCTTCATTTTAAGCCTTCTAAATGGTGTGATTTTTTTTTTTTCGTACTAGGCAATTGAACCCAGAGCCTTGCGCTTGCATGCTTTGCAAGTGTTGTACCACTAACCTACACCCCCAGCCCTTTTTTTTTTTTTTTTTTTTTTTTTTTTAACTTTTTGAGACAGGGCCTTGCTAAATTAGGCAGGCTGCCTCTGGTCTCAAACTTGTGATCCTCCTGCCTGCACCTTCTGAGTCGCTGGAATTATAGGCATGTGCCACCATGTTAGGCCAGAAATATAAATCACCTATTTTTTTTTTAATGGTACATGGAATTGAAGCATTGTGCATACTAGGCTGAGCTATATACCCCTTAAATGATGTAAATTTTACACGCATAGAATAACTCAATTTGGGCCAGCCACATTTCAACTGCTCAATAGCCACAAGTGTGCTACCATTTAGGACCACAAAAGGCTGGGCCATCTCTGCTACCAATGTCAGGGCTAATCCTGTTTTTCATGATTCATGTCTACCTTGCAGTTCAAATAGACTTCTGCCTCCAGGTGGCGCTAATGTTCTGTGTTTGGTCCCTGAAAATGTTTATAGAGGGACTGTTGTTTGGTATTAGAATACTGAAAAAGGACACTATTTATTTATGCATTTACTGTCTTTGTTTATTTCATCACTTTTCATTTGGAGAGATTATATTATTATATTTGTTTTCAGAATCTACTAGTGTAAAGTATATTCTTTGTAACCTTGCAGAGGTTGCAGATAAATGAGATAAAAACTTTTTTCTTGAAGTCATTGTTATCAATTCTTGGTGGGAAGGCATTAGAATACTCTCTTCTTCTTTTTTTTTTTTTTGTACTGGGGGTTGAACCCAGGGTCTCGTGCCTGCATGCTTTGCAAGTGCTGGGCCACTGAGTTGCGCCCCCAGCCCTTTTTTTTTTTTTTTTTTAACTTTTTGAGACAGGGTCTAGCTAATTTACGCAGACTGCCTCTGGTCTCGAACTTGCGATTCTCCCGCCTCCACCTCCCAATCCACTGGGATTACAGGCATGTGCCACTGTGCCCGGCAGAATGCTTTCTTCTTATGTACTATTTTTAGATGAGGTTGGTGACCAGATATTTACTAGAGCAACAGTGGAAACAGGAAAAATGCTGATGAGCATATGTCTGACTTAAATAGCTTTATGACACTGTTTATGAAAAAGAGAAAAACTTTTCTCCTTCAGTTTTATCTAATACAAGATGACTGGTTCTTTGCATTGGTGGTTTATGTGCTGAGCTTTCTGAAAGGGAAGTGATGAATATAAACATTAGCCTCAATTTCAACTCTGTAATTTTATCTATATTCCAGCCATACTATATCCAAGAGATTACATCATCGGGAAGAATCACTTTTTAGTACCAGACTTAGTTTTAAGAAGGTAAATCTGATATCCAATTTTTTAAAAGCCTGATATTATTTCTTTTGTCTGAGTAAACTTCTAATGATAACTAAAATATGTTAGGAAATTTGTTAGGTATTGTCAGCAAGTGGTTTATAAGTTAACTCATCCCCACAGTAAACCAGTGAGGTAGACACCTTTATTATCTCCACATTTCAAATGAGGAAATGGATACTCTAGGGATTAAACGGACCTGTCCTGGACGCAACCATTAAGAGGTAGAGTGTGAATTTACACCCAGTCTGTTTGACCCTAGAGCCCATTCTCTTATCTACTACACTGCACTGAGGAAGCTCTCTGCCTTCTAAGTTAAACTTGGAAGTCAACAAAATAGCAAAAACCACAATCTACAATGTCCAAGTCTACAGTATTCACGACGAAGCAAAGTGTCTTTTGTAATAAGCCATAACATGCTTAAAACAAGACCCAAGAGCGCAGAGTTCAGGTACTTCTGGTCTTAGTTCTCGTTTGACTAATGACTCTCCAAGACAAGTCACCTAAAGTCTTCTTTTCTACATCTGTAAAACAGAGTGAACAGGAAACATCATTCATGGTTATACAGGTTGAATTTATGACATGATTTCAGGACAACTTGCTTTAGAAATATAAACCTCTTACAAATACAAATGTAAGTATGTATTCCTTTATATCACCGTTATAAAGCATTCTCATTGTATTTAGTCACACATTGATTTTCCATCAGTATTTGTGTGCTCTCCTTTTGATGTGTATAATACAAAATTGTGTGTGTGTGTGTGTGTGTGTGTGTGTGTGTGTGTATGTGCATGTGTATGTATGTGTGTGGGTGTGATAGAAATGAGTTCAAATCCTTCCTTCACCACTCCCTAGCTCTGTTACCTTGGGCAGCATAATCAATCTGTCTTGGAATATCATTTTCCTCAACTGAAACTCAAGCTTGATACATGTTTTATTTATTTATTTATTTTCTGAAAATATGCTGAGAGGATTAATTGAGATGACATATGCAAAGTCTCCAGCACATAGTCTGGCATATAGCTAATACTCAAGAAATGTTAATTTTGGAAGACAATAATATAGAAAGTCTATAAGCTATGTCTGCACTTGCTTACTTTGGTTTTTAGAGGAACCTGATATCTAGTGACAGTGAAGGTACAAAGTGAGGCTACTCCCCTGGCAAAGAAAGTTTACTCCATCAACTCTCCCAGTTTTCAATTTCTTGATGAATTGGGGCCAAGTGCATGTAAATTCTGCTGCAAATTGCCTCAGTTCTTTGCTTTACTTTGGCAATGAAACCTGGATTTTTTTTTTTTTTTTTTTTTTTTTTTTAGTAATCTCATTGGAAGAAAAGGGCTTAGGATGGCCTTTTAGTGTTTGGCTTTCTATTTTATCCAAATTGCCTGGATGAAAAATTTGTCTTTCCATCTTCAGACAAAGGATTTATAACAACTTTAGCACATCACTGAAGCAAGAGACACTACAGAAATGTGACTCTAGGCTGACGTTTCTAGGTCCAGATTTGGACGCCTTGCTTAAGGTTCACAGGTGGAAAAAATATGTTGTTTGAAAATGTCAACACTTTCTGATACAAAAGTGATTCTTTTCTTTCAGTTTTTTTTTCTTTTCTTATTTCTCCTCCTCCTCCAGTTTTTCTTAAGTTGTGTATGACTGACTGCATCTGATAACATGAACATCTTGAACCTTTTTTTACCAGGTTCTTGAAAACCAGCCTAAATGGTTTTTCCTTATCAAATCCCCTCATTTGTTGTTGGCCAGAGACAAACCCACATAGGCCAAGAGATCACGGTTCACTTCACACAGAGGAAGAAGGAAAATATATTTCAATAGATTTGCAGATAGAACATGATCTCAGAATATTCTCCCAGGACTCAGAGGAGTCCAAACAAACAATGGAGTAGAGCAATTTCCCTGTGCTGTGTGTTTGGAGGAGTGACAAAAGGGACAACTTTAGAAGGGAGAAGGGCAGACGATGGCCTGACGTGATACTTTAACTCAGCAGATAAGGTTGAGTCAAGCATGATGGTTTTGAGTTATGTACAAGGTTGAATTGAGGCAGACCTTCCCTACAAGGAAAGTTGGTATTTGCTGTCCTTTCTATGCAGTAGGCACGCAGCAGATTGTGACGTGTGTTAAGCTGGTAGTGAGAAGGGGGAATCCAGAAATGGTTGTCCTTACCTCTCTCTCCTGCATTACCCCCTATCCCCTGCCCCCTCTACCTGTACTCATTTGCTCATATTGGTGAATGTCCAATGGTAAGGTAAGGCCCAGAGGTGTGATGGAAGGAGTGCAGGCTTGGTGACCATAGGAAACTACCAAGTGACCCTGGCAAGACCCTTTGCTTCTCAGCCTTAACTTCTTCCTCTGGAAATACAAACATTATTTGCTTTGATAACCTAACAAAGTGGGGGAATCACGTTAAGTAATGGAAAGGGAGATGCTTTGTAAATTGTGAGTGCAGCAGATGTAAAGACTAATATCACAAAACTTACCGAATCCATGAGTCTTGCATTTGCAGACCTTTGTAGATCTAAGGTTGAGATTCCCTGTTGAAATCGCTCTCCCTTCTCTTTGTTAGAGAACAGACTGGAAGCCTTGGCAAGCCTCCATGGGCTGGAATTCATCATATTCCAATGCAGAAGAGCCAGCCAGCACTTTGCCCTTAGGACCTCAGCTCCCAATAGCTCTGATCAGGGCCACAGTTTCTTTATTGCCTAAGAAGTACCTCATGTTAAGCTAGACCACATATCTAGGCTTCCTGAGGGTCCAAAAATGAAAATGCAAGCTCAGGTTTTAGTGGTAGGGTTAAGATTCCAAGGCAAGGCCCTTCTTTCTCCCAGGGTACAGGACTGAGTATCAGTCTCCCTAGTTTGCCTCATCTTCCCATCTTCTTCCTCCTCAACCTCCCCTCCCCTGCCTGCTTTCTCCTACTTCTCTCTGTTTTTCTCTTTCATAAAGTTCAAAGCTTTCTTTCCCAAAGAATGAGGGGAAATTTAAAAGGAGATTAAAACACAGTGATCAAGAACTGAAAACCCATATGGGTTTGTACCTCTCCTCCGAGGCACTTGTTTCTTTTAAAAAATATTTTAAAAGCTTAATTTTGTTTTTTTGAAAATGTCTTCATTACATAGAAAACACATGTTTGCATTTTCATTGTAAATTTAAAAAACGGAACATTATAGATGAAGTTAGAGTCTCTCCTGACCGTCTTTATCCCGACCTCTTCCCCTGAGATAACTATTGATGTCATTTTGGTACACATATATTTTTTCTGGCACTTTAAAAATTAATTTATAGCTCTGGGTGTGGTGGCACACACTTGTAATCCCAGTGACTCGGGAGGCAGAGGCAGGAGGATCACAAGGATTAGACCAGAGGCAGTCTGCATAATTTAGTGAGACTCTGTCTCAAAAAGTAAAAATAATGGGCTGGGGGTGCAGCTCAGTGGTACAACACTTGCAAAGCATGTAAGAGAGAGGCCCTAGGTTCAACCCCCAGTACCGTAAAAAAAAAAGTATACATTTATCTCCAGCAAGATAAGTACATATATTTAATTTTTACATGAATGGTTTCAATTGTGCTTATTCTATAGTGTGTTTTAAAAATTTTCTTCAATAATATACTTTGTTATTGGGTTGGTGATATTCTCATATCTGAACATTTGTATCAGGCCTCATTGTGGAGTGAAACCATTGTCAGTTAATATTGATAAGCTTTTAAGTAGTTTCTATTCTATTGCAAATAGTACTCCAATGAAAAATTCATTTTTTTGCATGTGTGCTAAGGATTTTTATTTTATTTTATTTTTGTAGTGCTGGGGATTGAAACTAGGGCCTCACACATGCACTGAGCTATACTCTCTGTCCATCAATGAGCAGTCTTATATACATATGTGAGTATTTCTCTTGGGTGGATACTGTACTATTTTGAATCTGAATATGATGAAATTGGTTGATTGGCTCCCATCTTCCCCTTCACCCCTGTTCTCAAAAGGCAGTTAGTTAAAGATCTCTTAGGATAATAACGTGGGTTTTTCTCATTTTAGCAAATTGTCAATTGTGCACATTTTCATTTTCATGATCTTTATTTCTGTGCCTTTTTGATAGTATGTGCTGACTTAAAAATATAGCTTGCATTACTATTGTAGTAATCAACCCTGCACTTGACCTGGTTGAGGGGTACGTGTGTATGTGTAGTTAGTGGATTGATAATGTAATCCAAATTGTGCTCCTAAGGGGCTATGCCATCTGTGCTCCTGTCAGCTCTGCCCAAAAGAATATATTTCCTAAAACCCTCACCAACATCTGATATTTTCAAATGCTAACCGTTTTCTCAATCTGAGGGGATGGAGGCAAAATGGCATTTGGTTTGTTTTAACTCGCATTTTATCCTACTTTTGTTCTTCCAGGCAAAAATATCCTCGTTAGGGAGATCTTACATCCTCATTCAGCAGTGGGGAGTCCCTTCTCCTATTCCAGCGCTCCAGGGCTAGAGGAAAAGCCTGGAATGACGGGTGGGGAGTCCAGAGCTCCACACGCTTCCCTTCTGAAGTGTT
This sequence comes from Pedetes capensis, assembly GCA_007922755.1. NCBI lineage: Eukaryota > Metazoa > Chordata > Mammalia > Rodentia > Pedetidae > Pedetes > Pedetes capensis. Next base: position 18,511 of record VMDO01011214.1, read on the forward strand.
TGGATCCTCTTTTGGAAGTTTTCATAGCATGCCTATCCATGATCCAGCTCTGGAATGTCAGCACACATTTAGAAGTTCTTCAAAGATGCTGTGAAATGATCATGTGCTCACCTCTGCCTTGTTTTCCTATTTACAGATGTAGTGTAGACTTACTATGCCACTTGTTTTTAAGGATAGGGACCTGCACTATGGAATTGTAAAGTACATACATGTTTTGTGATTATGAATGTCTTACATATATATTACTAGGAATATAGAAGTAGAAAACGGAGGCAGGTACTGTGGTGAATGCCACAGTACCTGGTAATCTCAGAGACTTGGAAGACTAGAGGCAGCCTAGGCAATTTAGTGAGACTGGGCGTGCAATTCGGTGATAAAGTGCTTGCCTAACATGCATGAGGCCTTGGGTTCAACCCTCAGTACTAAAAAAAAAAAAAAAAAAAAGGAAGGAAAGAAAGAAAGAAAAAGTAGAAAACTATCTTTCACTCAGAGGCGACCATTGTTAAGATGAAAATAGATATGCTGAAGAAACAAATTTTTTCAGGTCCAGACGTCTGCTTTCCTTTCTGGTTTTCTTTTTTCTTTTTTCTTTTTTTGTTCCGTTTGGTGGTACTGGGGATCAAACTCAGGGCCTTCCAAATGCTAGGCACGGGGTTTACCACCTAGCCACATTGCTAGCCCTCTCTCCAGGTTTTAAAAATGTCTGCTCTACCCTTTTTATGTCTGCAGCCATTGCATCCTAGCATCCAATCCCATCTGATCTGGGAAGCTAAGTAGAATTGGCCTGGTTAGTCCTTGGATGGGAGACCACCTGGGAATACCAGGAGCTACAGGCTAGGGACAAGGACCTGGCAGCGCACTCCTGAAGCAATCTACCATTGAAAACCCCATAAATAGCAGAGAAGCACTGCTCATAGTGCTGGGCATGGCACAGTATTGGGGAGTGTTTTTTTCTTTTGTGCATAGAGTCACTAGGAGTTGGACCCAACTCCATGGTACCTAACAACAACGATAATAACCATAACAACAACAACAACATTAAAATATATGTCAAAAAAAAATTAAAAACAGGGAAATCACATTAGCTCCAGTCTTTAACTTCTTGTGATAAATTTGTATCTCAAAAGATGCTTCTTTCTAATAAAGAAATCAGTTTGATGAGAAGTGTACCAAGATCATGAGCAAATCCTTTCTCCTTAGGCCAGGAAGAGTCATCTCTCAGAGAGTTATAATTTTTCCCTTTTTAAATTTTTTTATTTTGAGGCAACTTAGTCCAGGCTGCTTCTGGCCTGGAACTCATGGTCCTCCTGCCTCAGTCTCCAGAGTCACTGGGATTACAAGCACGTGCCAGTGTGCCCAGCTGGCTGTTAGTTTTGCACACCACATTCTTGGAGACAGTTTTCCTTCCATAAATACAAAACAGTGTTATTCATCATGGCTAAGACAGATACACAAGGCTGCATAAATTGTCACAATTGGCTGGGAGGAATGTTGAATTAACTTCTGAGTCAGTGTAGTTCCATTGTAAAAATGACTTGCTGGTTGCTACTTACTTCCTTTTCTGAGCCACAGTTTATTTAATTGACTCTGGACATTAAGCAGTGATTGAAATGGTGTGCTTTGGAGCAGATGGTTCCGTGCTATTATGTAGGAAGAGCTTTCTGAAATCCCCGGCTTTGTGAGCTGGGCCTGGGTTTGCTGGCAGTGTTTGTTTCCTTTCTTTTTTAAAAAGTATTTTACTGTAGTAAGAACATTTAACGTGAGATTACCATAGTAACATACTTTTAAGTGTAAACCACAGTATTATTAATGATAGGCGCTGGGCGGCACAGACCATCTCTACAACTTAGTCATGTTGCAAAGCTGAAACTTTATGATCCTTGATTAACAACTCCCATTTCCTCCCTGACCCCATAGCCCCTGGCAAATACCATTCTACTCTGTTTCTCTGAATCTCACCATTTTACATATTTCATGTAAGTGGAATCACGAAGTCGTTTCCCTTCTGTGACTGGCTTATTGACATATTTTAACAATAAAGACTTATTTACCAACGTTGGTTGATGGTTAAAATGCCATCATATTACTGGATTGTTTGGCTCAGTGTGTTTGTTTGGCTGACCTGTACCTAGTCTTTGCATCAAGAATGGAGTTTGGTTGTGCAGGTTAGGAGCTAGCTTTTGGGTACATTGGTGAAGGTTCTTATTTTGCTTGTAATTGCAACAGCTTTTTTTTTTTATTAGAAATTTTTAATGTACATCATAATGTGATTCATTTTGACATGCTTTTCATTGTGACAATTTTCATATATGCAATTTGATAAACATTATTCATATAGGTTACCCCTTACCCTCCCCTATGTTTCCCCCCTCCCCCTCCCATCTAAGTTTCCCATCCAAGTCTTCTCTATCTTTTACTATGTAGTATTTTTCTATATGTCTCAACAGCTTTCTTAAGGGAGGACTGAATGTTCTAGTCTAAGACGCTTGCGCTGGGATCACAGCCTTCTGAATGAAGCTGAATTTCTAGGTGAGGAGTGAGCATGTTAGGATAAGTGTTAGTGGCTGACCAGAGGTCACCCCTGGCTGTGGCCTTGGAAGGGCTGCCCTAAAGGAGGAGCAGGTATAATAAGAAGGGGAGAGACAAAGAAGGAGGAGGAAGGAGGAAAGCAGTTGAAAGGGAGGAGGCAGAGAAAGTAAGGGGCTCAGGGAGGCGAAGTTCAATGTCAATGGCTGGCCGCCGCCCAAGGAAGGCTGCCTCAGACGTGTGGGGTGGGGCTGTCTCCTGGGCTGTTCCATGAGAACACTCCCAAAGTCCTCTGGCTAGGGTCAAGTGGCTGTGAAGTTGCCTTGTTTTCACTTGCCAACTCCCAAGACACAGGGGTACCTCATGCCGCAAGAGCTTTTCTAATTCTCTGGGAAGTGCCATGTAGGCTGGCATAGCCCTGGGGGTGGAGTGAAAAGTGGCTCTGAAAGTGACCTTGACGTGGTTTCATGACTGTGCTCCTTTGTGGAACCAGAGTGGCCAGAGCTCAGAGACCATCTTCTTGCTCTTTGTTATCATAGGCATGGGACAACCCACACTGAAGGTGGTATCAAGGGGATCTCTTAAATGGCAAGTAGTGCATTCTGCTCCTCTGGATTAAGATTTCCTTTCAACTAGTCCAAAGAGCTTCCAGCCCCAGAAGACTTTGGTTCAAACTCCAGAGCTGATGTCCTAGTGTGTGGAGTGGTCTGGATGGGGCTAGGTAGATTTCTTAAATTCTCTGAGCCTCGTTTTCCTTGCCAGAAAACAGAAAATGTACAGATTCAAATTAAGTTTTATTGCATGTTTGGAAGCACTTTGCAAACTGTATTGCGATATGTAACTATTGGTCTTATCTTTCAGAAGGAATCAGATCTTTAAATAGATGTTGATAGTAGCAGACTGCCTTGTAAGCAGCAATACTCAAAACTGTATATCTAACATATAACCATTCAAAGGTATGAATGAAATTATAACTATAAGGTAAAATTATATTTGCATATGTGCTTTATTATATATACTGTATGTATGTTAGGAAATAGGATGGTTGTCCCTCGCATACACCTACTAAAAGTTCATTGATGGGCTAGAAATGGGAGAAGAAATGAAAAGGGGGATTGTTTCCACAGGAAAGGGAAGAGGATGATGTGTGACAAGATAAACAAAAGCACATCAAAACAAATCCACAGTGTCTAGTGCATGAGCTTTACAGATAAGATACTTTAATAAGACTCCTACTTATATAGATGTAGTAGAAGAAAACTGTTCTGTGTAATACAGGAGCACTGGAATGAGGGGGCCATGTGGTGAGTGGGGCTGGAGAAGAGTGAGTGGGAGGAGTCTAATCAAGATTTGTACAGCTGTATTCCATGTGAGATGATTCTTTTATGGGACTCCAGAAAAGTCTAGAAAAATTATAATGCACTTAAAGAAATCAATTGGATTTCTCACTAAAATGGTAAAAGGGTTGAGTTTGCATCAAGTTTGGGATTTGGCCAAAATAGAGTCAACCCTTGTAATTGGAACTGAGAGTGGAGACCTCGGTTACATGTAAAACAAGGTTAAAGACCTCATCTTCATAGGGCTTGAGGGGTCGACCGAGATCAAGGCTAGGAAAGTGCTTTGTAAATTGTAACGGGATACGCTCCTGGGAGCTGCCCCTGTGTTATTTTCATGACTCTCCTCATGAGTTCATATCCATGGAGGCCTATTATTTTCCTCTGCTTCATCCCCAGACACTGTTGATCACTAGGGAATCAGTCAGGAATGCAGATACATCTGCTGAAATCCATCTCCCCACCAAGAAAGACTTCAAAGCACATCCCTTTGGATGGCAATGTATCTTGGCAAACAATTCTGCCATCATGGCTTAACATGTACACAACAATGCCACAGGGATAGCTCCCCTTCAGCAAGTCAGACCAAAGTTGACTTCTGACATTACCTTTTGTCAGGGGCTCTTTGCCTGAGACATACAGAAGGGCATGGTTGCATCTGTTAACCTTCTCAGATTGTATACAAAAGTTACATGTGTATACATGACATGCTTGTCCCATTGTCCTGGGAGGAGGGCCCATGGCTTTCAACAGGTTCTCAGAGGAATCATGATCCCCTCCCCACCCCAAGGTTAAGTACTACAGATTCAGTGCTTCTACTGATGGGTCATTGTTGAAAAGTGAAGGAAGGAACTTGAGAATTTTAATTCCACTTGGTTGTTTGCTCACTTATATTGGCTCTTCTGTGAGGCTCTGCTGGGCCATTCTGAAACTTTTTTTTCCTTCCTTCTTTCCTTCCTTCCTCTCTTCCTTCTTCTTCCTCCCTCCCTCCCTCCTCCTCTCTCCCTCCCTCCCTCCCTCCCTCCTTCCTTCCTTCCTTCCTTCCTTTCTTCCTTCCTTCCTTTCTTTCTTTCCTTCTTTCTTTCTTTTTCTTTTTCTTTCTTTCTCTCTCTCTCTTTCTTCTTCCTTCCTTTCTCTCTCTCTCTCTCTCTCTCTTTCTCTCTCTCTCTCTCTCTCTCTCCCCCTTTCTTTCTTCCTTTCTTCCTTTCTTCCTTTCTTCTTTTTCTTTCTGGAACTCCCAGGCTGGCCTGAAACTTGCTATGTAGACCAGGCTGGACTTGAACTCATGTCAGTCCTCTTACTTCAGCCTCCCAAATGCTGGGAATACAGACATGTGCCACCACACCTGGCCAACTCTGACACTTTCAGGAAAGAGGAAAGCATATTGAGCTGTGGCATTCTTTTCTTCTTTAAAACAATGTTTATTTTGCATGCATGTTTTTAATGAGAAAGACAGGATATTGTGGGGGTTGCACTGAAAGAGGAGCCTTTTCTAAGTAGAGTGGAGGTTTCATAGGGAGGTGGGACTAGACTGAATCTTGAAGAATGAGAAGATGTTCTTCAGACCAACAGTGTGTGGTGAGGAGGAGAAACAGAATGAAACAGAAAAACATCTTCCATGTGTGAATCATGTCATGAGATAATAGTAGGTTGATTGAAATTGTCTTAGTTATGAAAGGTCTGGGATTTAGATGAGTTGGTAGAATGCTGCTCTGTGCTCTCTGAGGCCCTGGGTTTAAAATGGGAGCACAGTAAAAATGGGAGAAGGACCTGGCAATCCATTCCTGAAACATTCTGCCATTAAATCTTATGAATGGCAGAGAAGCACTGACATAGTACTAGGCATGGTACGATGTGGGGGAGTGTTCCGTTCTATTGTAAATTGGGTCACTATGAATTGGACCTGATTGGAGGGCACCTAACAACTACACCAACAGGCATGAAAAGTAAATCTATTGGGTCACATAATTGAAAAGTCTGAGAGGGTGGGAGATTCATATCCTGCTTCAGGATCAGCAGAATCCAGGTATTCAATGGATACCATTAAGCTCTGGCTTCTCTTATTTTTACTGTGTTTTTTTCTCCATTGACTTCCTATTGGTGAGACTTTCCTGAGATGTGGCAGAGAAGGCCAAAAATGCTTAAGTTTAAATATAGTCTCTGATACGCCCTTGTGGCAAGAAAGTTATTTTTCCTAATGGTTTGAGTTAAATTTTCTAGATTACCTCTGATTGGATTGGCTTGAATTATAAGCACTACTCTGAATATGAATGTGGTATCACTGTTGTTGTTGTTGTTAGGTGCCACCGAGTCGGTATCTGACTCATAGCAACCCTCATAGGTTTTCAATGGCTGAGTGTTTTTGGAATTGCCTTGGGAGTGGATTGCCAGGCCCTTCTCCCATTTTTGCGGTGCTGGGAATTGAACTTGGGACCTCAGAGACTGCAGCGCAGCGCTCTACCAACTGAGCTAAATCCCAGCCCCGTGGTATAACTAAGACAATTTAATTTCCTTGGACATATCCAAGGAAATCATAAAAATTGAGAAATTGATTGGGTGTTGTTTCCTGAAGGAAAATGGGTGATAGTAAAAGAACAAGACACTTTATTTAGAGAACTGCTAGGAATTCAGAATGGGCAGAGCAAGAGACCAGTTGATAGAAGGCTTTGGATACTACAGAGTGTGGACTTTATTTGGTGGAACTTATAGGGTCTCACTAAAGGGCTTTCATCAGGAATAACATGGTTCTTTGACATAATATTATTAACTGAAGTTCATAGTTTACACTAGGGTTGACTGTGTTGTACATCCTATGGGTTTTGACAAATGCATAACATCATATATCTACCATTATTGTTGTTGTTGACTCATAGCGACCCTACATATAACAGGGGAGACACTATTGTCAGTGCCTCTCTGCTGTTCATAGGGTTTTCAATGGTGCATTAATTTTTGGGAGTGGGTTGCCTGGTCCGTCTCCCAAGCCTACAGCACCTGATGTTCCCAGGTGGTCTCCCATCCAAGTACTACCCAGGCCCGACCCTGCTTAGCTTCTGAGATCTGATGGATGGGATGCCACAGGGCTACAGCTACAGGCGTATCTACCATTACAGTAAGATATAAAATAGTTTCACTGTCCTAAAAATCCCATTACTCCCTCTTTTCATCTGCCCCGCCCTCCAAATCCTCGGCCAACCCTGGTAATTTTTACTTTCTCCATAGCTTTTCCTTTCTACCATATCATATAGTTGGAATTGCATGTATATTTTCCAGGTTGGTTTCTTTCACTTAGAATAAGTACTTAAGGTTCTTCTATGTGTTTTCATGGCTCAGTAACTCATTTTTTCATTGCTGAATAATATTCCATTGTATGAATATACAGTTAATTTATTAAGACCATTTGTCGCTTCCACATTTTGGCAATTATGGATAAAGCTGCCATAAATGTTTATGTATATATTTTTGTGTGAATGTATGGTTTTGGATAAATACCTAAAGGTATGATTGCTGGATCAAACCTGGTCGTTGGAATATCCTTCTGTTACTTACAGAGTACTTTCCTATTCATTAATTGACTTGGTTTTCACAGAAGATCTCTGAGACAAGTGAAACATGCGTTATTGTTCTCATTTGACAGAAGCAGAGCTGAGGTTCCAAGAGCTTATGTAAAACATACCAATTCACATAGTTGGAGAGTGTGTAACTCAGGCTCTCAATCCACTCTCTTCCCATGGCCTGAAACTTACAATAAAGCAATTAGCTGTAGCCAGAATAATTCCCATGATCTCAGGCTAAATCACTGAAACAATAAGTCCAGGGCAGACCCAGAAAAATGGGGAAGTAGTAAGGTTCTTTTTAGTGTCTTCCTGGGCCTACACCCAGAGTCTGTCTTCCTCAGGCTTTCTCCCCAAGATCAAAAGCATCTTTACTGTTACCCTGGAAACTGCCCAATGACTGGCCAGATAACTGAATGAAGTCATTCCAGTAATTGTTATTATAAATGACTCAGTGTGCTACCCTTCCAAGATAAAGTTTGCATTTCACAGTAGTTTTCAATGTCTTAACTCAAAAAATTAAAAAAGGTGGGAATTTTCAGAACTTTGGCCCGGGTTGGTGGGTGGAGGGAAATAAGATGAGATCTCCAAGTTGTCTACAAAATATGGCTCACAATTAGTTTTGACTAAATGTCATACCCACAGCTAAGGATATTCATCATTTCATTTGATTCCAAGATACAAAGATTACCCCTATAGAAAGAGCATAGAGTATCAATGGACAAAATCACTTAGGTAGAGTTATATTTTCTTATAGAAGCCTGGCCTTAATTTCCCTATTAGTAAAATATATTGGCCTTGTAGGTTAATTATCCTTAGTGAAATATACACATTTGTTGTTGGGGTGGTGGTAGTGTGACAAAAGGATAAGTTAGGAATACTTTTTAGTCCCCTGTCTTTAATCTCCAAGCCACTACAAATTAACATACAACCTGAATTAAAAAGTGTACTAGTTATGCAAATTCAGATTCATGACAAATTTCTTGCAACCAGGTTGTTGCCTCAAAGCCTCTCCTTTGTAGAAACTCTAGTAGCTGCTGCTGAGAGAAATTTCTCATAAAAATTTTAGAAAATAAACATTTCTAGAATGAAATTAAACATTATTCCTTAACCACAGAAAAAGCAGTGTCCTGACTATTACAATGGGTGGCTGGTCTGCAGCCAGCACACTCTATTTTTACCACTAACATGACTCAAATCCCTTCCTTTTGCCTTTGAGATTTTAATAGTGGATTGGCAAAGCCTGTCCTTGGGCATCCCTGGCCTTATGACTTGGAAAGCCTTTGAAATGTTACAGTAAATGAAAGTGTTGCTTGCCTGAATCTGATTCCTATATTTTGAACAAAAGAGAGGGTTTCTGGGTCACTATTTACCTCTTTCTGGGACAACAGGAAAACCATTGCTTAAGTCTGTACTGATGTGTGGAGGAGAGTATAACCTAGAGCCACCCCCAAGAGGAATAATCCTTGGGGGTGGTGATTTTGCAAGGGAGGATCCCCCCCCACAAGGGCACTCCCCTTGCATTCAGAATACAGGCCAGATTCCTTAACAAAATTTTAAAGCCCTTTGTGATCTACCTGTCTAGCCATTCCAGTGCTTATCTAGCTCTGAGTATTTACTACTGCTGTAGAACCCAAGTCTGCAGTATGAGTTGCTTACTGTTTTAACTCCCATACTAAGTTGTTGGTTCTGGACTTATTTTTAAGCACAGGGTGTGACATTTTGTAGCAATCCATAAATATAGAATGAATGAATGAATGAATGAAAAGAATTCATTGATGAACCCAAACTATGAAATGAACCTATACACACTTTGGTAAATTGCTAGTTTAAGCAAATGTCTTAATAAAACAAAAGCCCAAATATGAAGTATGTAAATAGTCTGGGTGGGACTAGGGTTTAGCTTAGTTGGTAGAGTGCTGCTCCACACTCTCTGAGGACTTGGGTTCGATTTTCAGCACTGCTGTCAAAACAATCAGCCATTGAAAACCCTATGAGTGTTACTATGAGTCAGACCCGACTTGATGGCACCTAACAACAACAATAACCATGACGAAAACAAGAGTCTGGGTATGGTATTAGCTGGTCTCTCCCTAACAAAATCAGCAATCCCTTCATTAGAAGGAGACCAAAGAATTCATTCTGCCCTAGCTCCATTTCTTTGTTAGCCCTGACCCTTGCCTCTGTGCCAAAGTCCCTTGAGCTCCTGGATTCATATGCATCAGAATGGATTCTTCCCTTAGTCAGGATTTTAGTAGTAATTGCTAGACTTCTCTGTCTATTTGAATACAGTTGTACAAAGTTCACAGTCTGATGATGACCTTATTTTGGTAAACTGGGCTCTCGCTCATTCTAATTTGCTGTTGTAAAACCTGCATGTTGCTTGACCTTGAAGAAGCTTGGTTTTCTTCCATGGGACTTCTGCAGAAAGCAGAGGCCTCCTGCCTATTCTGGGGGCGCTCCTTTCGTAACTTTTCTTAACGTTATAAGGGAACAGTGGAAAGTGCAGTCAAAACTACCACCGCCATCTGCAGCAATGCTCAATGTCAGTAGGTCCAGCGACTGTGCTAAGTACCTCACCCATGTTCACTCACTGAATCCTCACAACTGCCTATGAAGTAGGTGCCCTATTATCATCTTCCTTTTGCACATGACAAACATGAGAACAGAAGGACACTAATTTACTCAAGGTCACATAGCTATCAAGTAACCTGTGCAGTCTGGCTCCAGTCCCTCATACCCTTCTCGATTTTTCTTGGCACAATTTCCTCCCTATGTTGGTGCACTAGCAACTATTCGGCATCTTCTGCTACCCTGGCTCTAGTAGCCAGAGGGCTTTTTATTTTTATGTTATGCTCATCTTCATGTGGATCTTACAGGCAGAGTCATGGGAGCAAAATATTTTTCCTTTCATGCAGCCTTCGTTTCTCTAGTCAGCCTTTCATTCATGCTCACAGTCAGCTCTTGACCTGATGCTGAGTGATTCTTGAGTACTGGGCACTTTTCCCAGTAGTAAGAGAATCCTGCCAGAGGGAGGATGACAGGAGAGCATAGGTTAGGGTGCAGCATGTTGGGGAACCTGTAGGGAGCAATGGAGGGAGAAAATGTCTAAAGCCTTTTGGTATAGCATTGCGGAGTGATGTATTCATACCTTCCATTTCTATCACTCTCATTCTTTAGAATTTTCAAAAATAGGAACTCATTTATCTTTACAACAGCTTCATGAGCCACATGTGGTAGACAGTATTGCTTTTTTCATTTTGCTAAAAAGAAAGCAGCACCTCACAAAATATAATGACTTGTTTTGGGTCAACTTCTACTAAACAGGGAAGCAGGTTTCATATTTCTGTGTCCTTGTTCTGCATTCACTCTAGTACCTGTTTCTTTCCTTTCCTTTTCTTTTGTTTTCTAGGACTGCACCCTCCAGTCACTTTATTTTATTTTATTTTTTATTTTTATTTTGAGACAGGGTCTTGCTAAGTTTCTCAGGCTGCCTCTGGCTTTGAACTCATGATCCTCCTACCTTGGACTCCCAAGTTGCTGGGATTATAGGCATGTGCCACAGTGCCTGGCCAACACCTGCTTCTTGATGATCATATAAGCTGACATTGACTGAAACCTGACATCCTTCATCTTCATAATTTCCATGCTTCTTTTGTTGCTTCCCCAGAAAACATCTAATGAAACTCAGGAGTCACTGTTGACTGCTTCGATATTGCTTACCAATTCTAGCAGGTACTGGCTGGTGATTGTGACGAGTGACTTCAGAGAGGCCAAGGCTTTGGTTGCTGAATCAATAACTGAATCATTTTGTTTGGAAGTCAGGCTAACTCTTCCATTTGTCTGGATTATTGAAGCCAAATGACTTGGGCAGCCGTAAGAAAGTCACCTTATTATTTTATTCCTATTCCCATCTCTATCCAGGTAATGAGAGAATTACTATATTTGAAGTAGAGAGAAGTAGGAGGGGAAAGATTGTTCTGTAACTTCCAAATGATATAACTCAATTCCATCTACTACTGAACATTCCATATGTTTGTGTGGCATCCGTGGTTAATTTCCTCTCTCCATGCTTCATCAGAGTTCAGTTTTTCATCATGAGCATGCATTATTTGTATTTAAAAGACCAGAAACAAATTAACTCTGCTTTAATACTAACTTAAACCTCCAAAGTGGAATAAAGAATGAAAAACAAAATTTGTAGTGTAACGAGAGGGAAAAAAACTTCCTAACCAGAAATGTTCTTTCTATATCTTCTTTCACACATTTATCACTCTGTCTAGTTAACTTAATTTCATTCAACAAAACTTTGTTCTGTGCCTACTTTTGGTTTGTTCCTGACTTGATTGCTCAAATTATAAGACATATCACCTGCCCTCTAGAAAGGCGGCAAATTTGTGGCTAAGAAAGGAAAAGAAGTGCTGGTTTCCCTAAGACAATTCTCTTGAGGCAGAAATAGGGTCCTATCACACCCAGGGTTGCAGGCTTTGGGCAGCACCCTTTGCAGGGGTGCTCACCAGCCCCCATCCTCTGCTCCTGCTGTAGAGGTAGGTGGCCTGTCACCCAGATCCTGTGACACTGTGGACAATGATGTGATTTCCTCCTCCTCCTCTGGCTGGTCCTGCTCACCCCTCACATGGTTGAGCCATTTATTACCTCAGTTGATCTCAACTTTCACCTCCTGATGGAAAAGCCTCTTTTATTCCTAATCCTGTTACATTCTCACACATAGACCACAAAGCTGAGTTCCCTTGGGTTCTCCTTATCTCCTTATCATAGAGATGCTATGAACTGCAAATTATAAAATTTAAAATGACAAAAAATGTAAAAAAGCCAGGCATTGTGGCACATGTCTGTAGTCCTAGCACTCAGGAGGCTGAGGCAGGGAGGATCAAGAGTTCCAGGCCAGCCTGGGCTAATAGTAAGACTCTGACTAAAAAAATGAATGAATGAATAAATTAATAAATAAATGTTATTGTTGGGTGCTGTTGAGTTAGATCCAACTCATAGCGACCCTATGTACAACAGAATGAAACACTACCCAATACTATGCCATGCACACAATATTTTTATGTTTGAGCCCATTGCTGTAGTAAGTATGTTTCTTCTTATTTTGAGTTGTGTCACATCAGCGAAAGGAGGTCCCAGGGGCTTTACACCATTCCTTTCATTAAGGTCAGTTCTACTTTGAGGAGGCAACTCTTCCCCAGTCACTTCTGGAATGCCTTCCAGCATGGGGGGCTTATTTTCTGGCACTGTATTTGACAGTGCTTCTCTGCTATTCACAGAGTTTTCAATCACTAGTTATTTCAGGAGTGTGCTACTGGGTCCTACTCCATAGTCTGTCTTAGTCTGGAAGCTCAGCAGAAGTCTGTACACCATGGGTGGCCCTGCTTGTGTCTGAAATACCAGTGGCAGAGCTTTCAGCATCACAGCAACTCTCAAGCCCCCATAGCACAACAAGCTGGCAGATATATGGTGGATACAAATAAGTAAATAAATAAATAAAACAAAGGACACCAAATCCACTTACCTTTTAGATTGCTACTCCCCCTTCATTTGAACTCCCATTAGACTTTCGGTTAAGCTCCTTAAGGTCAGGGAATGAGTCTGTGGCATTCTCATTTCCCCTGTGCCCAAAACAGAGCCTGATCCACAGCAGGCACTCAAGAACTGTTTTGGTGAATACAAATGGATGACTACATGATTCAGGCATGCCTCCCTGTGAACTTGGCCAAGGATAAGTTGAGTGGCAGACATCATGCTGTACTCAAAATTATCCCTTCCTCTGACACTGGCTGATTGTCCTTGGAACATGATTTTGTGACTTGGCCCTCACTTCTCTCAGAATGAGTTCATCTCCCAAGAGGCTGTTTAGACCTTCATGTAAGTAGAACCTTGGCAGACCCCCCCAGTTACCTTCTAGACTTGCCTAGGTCCTGTCTGGAGTGAAGATAGCTTGGGCTCCAGCCAGGGACAGCTGGAATGTCAAAGGCAAGACAAGAACTCTGAGAGGGAAGAGCAGTTTATTCTGACTGGAAGGGTCAAGGAAGCGACTGGGCAGATGATCAGAGTGAGGGACAAGCTGCAGGAGTCAAGTCATAGAGCAGTGAGCAGTCAGGGCCCTGGGAGAGTAACCAGAAAGCCCACTGTGGAAAATAATATTTGGAGATGACAGAAGAAAGATTGGGGATCGTTGCAGACTTTATTGCAGAGGCCAAGAGAAGCAACTACCCTGAGTTTGGGGAGGTACCACTGTGAAGGATGGCTTGAGGGACAGAGTTTGAGAGTTTGAAAATTGCTTTAAAAGCTCCATCAATAATCCAAGGGAGGGGGTTAAAGATGCCACAGACCGAGCAATGGGACTGCAGAGGCCCCTCCACTGTGTAGCACTTGGCCTCTGTTTACCTATTTTTGTACCCAAATCCAGCGTCAGACCTGAAATAAATGGTCAGGAAACAGAATGACTAGGTGAATTTGAGGTGTGCTCAGAAGACATGGTGAATGTTTAAATTTAAAAAATTTATTACAATAAAAGACATATTGCCATTAAGTCCTCTTAAAACACTCCCTCTGGCTTTGAACACACTTTTGCCATGATTCTTGCTACTTTGTGAAGCAATTCTAGAAATACTCTTTAGTGAGTGTCTTTAGTTTCACTGTCATGGATGCCTCAATGTCCTGAATTAATTCACAGTGTTTCCCTCTCATGGTCATTTTGACTTTGGGGAAGAGCCAGAAGTCACATGGTGTTAAATCCAGGGAATAAGGTGGGTGAGCACACACTGTAATGTTTTTATTTGACAGAAATTGCCATACCAGAAGCATCATGGGACATGGAGCATTGTCATGATGGAGGATGAATCTAAAGACACTCATGAAAAAGGACTTCCAGAACTGCTTCAGAAAGGGCAAGAACAATGGGCTTAGTGTTTCAAAGCCAGGGAGGGTATTTTGAGGGAACTAATGGCAATGTGTCTTTTACTGTATTTTAAAAAATGTATTCACTGTATTTTTGGATAACACTTTGCAAAGCTCAGCTAGAGAAGAAACCCAGGACATAGAATCAGGGTTCTGAGGATGGAGAATTGGTGTGAGGGAGGGAGGAGATGAAGATAAAATGGGATTTTAGGTATTGTGTCTGCATGGCTGGGGCACTCCAAGGGACGGCAGAAGCAGGTGGCGGTTGAGAGATGATCATGACAACTTTCAGTGAGACCTTGCTCTATGCCAGGCATGCTTCCAGATGGTTCATATGTCATCACTTATTTTATCATAAGATAAAATATAATAATCCTTTACAGTAGGGTTGTGGATGAGGACACTGAGGGACAGAAAGGTTATGCAACTTCCTGAAGTCACACAGCTAACAGGGGGCACAACCAGCACTTGAGCCTTTCCTTCTTGGTTTGAGACCTATAGTAGTTGATATATATGTGAAATACCTGCACTCAAGTAGTGCAGGCACAGGAAGACAGCCCACAAGTTGCCCAGCAAATACTCTTGGAGTCCTTTGGTATCATTGTCAGCCCTGTGATTCTAACTAGGTATATTAGTTAGGGTTCTTCAGAGAAACAGACACAATATAAGTAGATATCCTCAGATGACTCTCAAGTTAGGATATGGTTATACCCCAATTAATCCCTTGCAAATTGAAAATATAGTAAGTTGAAAGTGCATTCAATACACCTAATTTACTGACCATTTTGGCTAAGCAATACAGCACATTGTAGAGTATTGGTTATTTTTTCTCATGATTCCATGGGTATCTGTGAGCTGTGGCTCACTGCCATTGCCCAGCATCACAAGAGAGTATCATACTATATATCACTAGCCTAGAAAAAGATCTCCATTCAAAATTCTAAGTATGGTTTCTACTGAATATGTATTACTTTTGCACTATCATAAGAAAATTTTAAGTCAACTGTTGTAAATTGAGGATCATCTGTATGTACAGGAGATATATATCTCCCTGTATACTGGTAAATTTGTAAAGTTTTTGGCTTCAATTATCATCAATGATAGAACAATATGTCATCTAGTAATGGTTTGGCTCTGATTTATTTTGGTTGGAGAGCATGTGGATTGATTATAGTTTCTAGGTATATTTAATATTTCTAGGAATATAGAATAGAATAAATATAGTTGTAGTATCTATATTCATTCAGCCAGTCCCCAATTTGTCATGGTAGTAAAAGGAAGGATATCTTAGATGTGTGAAGTGCATTTCCATATCACTAGGAGCACATGAGTTTTCTGCTTGATTCTGACTTTTCAGTTAATAGTGAATAGTAATGTCATAGGCAGCCAGGCAAGTGCTGAGTTAAAGTCCCAACACAGCTCAATCTTAGCATCAGGTTACTCTCTTTCATCTGAGTCAACACACTCATAGTCCCACATGTTTTCTATGTGAGGATTTTTGATGAATATTCAATGGCTCAGGTCATATTACTGTTCCCCTTAGTACGTAGTTATTTGGGGCCAGCTCTTTCAAATTCAGAAATTACCACAAGTATTGACATTTATTTTCTAGACTCCAAGGAAATATTATCTATGGTGTTAGGAAAGGCATCATTTGGTGTCTGGTTGGTTAAGAAGGAGAAACATTGAAATCTGATCTTTTATTATGGTCCTAGAACTCCTTTTTGAGAGTATAATTTCTAACTGTATATAAGAATATTTTAAAAGTAAAAATATATTTGGGTTTCACATAGAACTTTATAAACATAAGACCATTCATCCTAATTCTTATGAGGCTATGCAAAGTACAGTTATATTTTGAGTTGGAGTCAGTAAAACCCTTAAAAGAACAAATTAGACTAAATTACTCAGTGGTCAAACCAGGAATTAAAGCTTTGTCTCCAGATTCCAGGAACAAATGTGGGCACCCTGGAGGTGTTGGAGATCTGGTAACATCCTGGGAGGTCTGGTGAGAACTCATGAGTTCAAATCTCTGCTCTACTCCTTACCAACTGCTTGAACTTGGACAATTTATATAATGTCTCTGAACCTTATTTACCTCCTTGGTCAAATATATGTCTTTAAAGTATTTGTTGTGAGCATTAAATGAGGTAATTATAAGTGTCTGGCACAGTTCACACATGAAATGTCTATACCCTTTTCTTCCTGTCTCTGATTTGTAATCATAAGTATGTTTCTCTGGCAGAGGATGAATCCTTTTCATTATGTATCACTGAGGAAAAGTCTTGCTCAAAACCTAAGTGAAAGTGTCCATTAATTTCTGTTGCATGTTACCATGGGCTCTTTATATACGTAGTATGGTATTACTTACAAAATGTCATTTGTCTCAAGTTTTAGTGCAATCTTTCCTGTTAAATACAAATACATGGCTTTAAAAAATCATTTTGCACCGGTTAGTCCTCCATTTCCATCATTTATAACACAGGTGATGTATATTCTTGTTTTCTTTCTTTCTCTTCTTCTTCCTCACCACTGGGGCCCATAGGGGCACATAGGAGAGAATTTATTTGGTTTTCTTTCTTGTCCATTATTAAATTTGGATTAGGAAACACTGATAGAATATTAAATTTTGGTGCTTTTTCCAACAAATAGAGTACGTAGGATATAAGGAAGTGTAGAGAAGAGATACTTTCTGGTGGATCTGCATGGATCTGGATATGTCCTGTTATTTAAAGCATATTTAATCAGGAAAATATCAACATAAAGCAATCACAACAAAGATTTATTGAGGCTTCCAGGTTGAGATAGTGGATTAGACTCAACTTCTGTACAACTCTGTGGATGAGAAGAGTCAGAGTAACAAAGGACAGATTATATTCTGAAGAGAGAAAGAGAAGAACATCTGGAGTCAAGAAGAAGTCATAGGATAGCTAAAAAGCATGGAGAAATAGGCTACACAGTGAATAGTAGGAAAAAGGCTATGGCTCTAACCCTAGTTCCTCAGAGGGGAGGAGAAGCTGAAGATGCAACCACAAGGTAAACCAGAGAGCCTGCTGACAAGAGACTGGGAGTCCTAGCTGTAAGATAAACCCACATTTCTTGCAAGCCTTTAACCCAATGGTGGATTTGGCATTACAGTGCCTCTTCCTGCATGGCAGACTAGCATTGGAGAAGAAATCCATTTTGTTGCTCCCCATACCTTCAAGTGGCATCACCAGATTCCAACTTGAGAAGAGAGCCCATTGTTTGAGACTGAGATACTCTGAAGACAAGGAACAATCACAAGTCAAAGAGGCTGAATGTACCCTGCCACAGTATCTGGGTGGAAGATGGCCTGAGAGGAGGTCATGGGGAGGGGGAAATCTGGATGTAGACCCTTAGAAGCCTGAGCAGCAGGGAGCTTGGGCTCCTTGCTAGGACTAGAGGACCCCATGTAAGTCCCTAAAGATAGTGTGTTCCAGCTTCTGAAGATCATGCACGAGAACATGCAGATAAACAGAACAACTCTGAATGATTATGAGAAGGTGCTTAATCTTGAGCATTTCAGGGAACTGCCCTAAGGAAAATAGACAGGAAACTCACAGCATCTGGCCTGGCTTTGTGTGCTTGAGAGAAGGCATACAATCCTAAGATGACTCTGGAGAAAGAGCAAGAGGAGTGAAACAGATACATCTATAGAAAAGATCTGAGAGGCCCGTAGTCCCCTAGTTGGCTGACTCCTGAAGGTCTGCCTTTCCTAAATCCAGTCAATAAAGACTGGAGAAGCAACTGCTTCTTCAAATGCAAAGACAGCAATGAAAGTTTTTAAGGAACACACACACAAATCCAAAAGATATGACACCACTGAAAGAACATAATGATTTTCCAATAACCAACTTAAAAGAAATAGAGATTTACAAATTACTTGACAAAGTATTTTAAAGACTATTTTAAGAAAGCTCAGCAAACTATGGAAGAACACAGACAACCCAGTAAAATCAGGAAAACAATACATAAATAAAACTAGAAGATAAACAAAATCACCAAAAAGAACTAAATGGAAAATCTGGAGCTGGAGAATATAATGAATAAAATGAAAAATGTAATGGAGATCTTCAAAAGTAGATTTGATCAAGCAGAGAAAGAATCTATGAATTTGAGTATAGACCATTTGAAATGATACAGAGGAGAAAAACAAAACAAAACAAAAACCACACATACAGAAAAAGAAATTCTACGGTATTTATAGAGTACTATCAAGTGAACCACTAAAAAAAATCCAATACTCATACAAGGAGAAAGGGGAGGGAGAAGAAAACTTATTTAAAGAAATAATGGTTGAAAACTTCCCCAATTTTGGGGAAGTCAAGGACATGTCATAAAAATGAGATGATTCATAAAGCTCAAATATCCTGTGTAGGATTAACCGAAAGAATATTAAGACATGTTATAATCAAATTATCAAAAGCTAATCACAAAGAGAGAATTTTGAAAGCAGAAATAGAAAAGCAATTGGGAGATTATGGAGCCCTGGGAGATGGGATCTAGCTTGGCAGAAATGAGTCACTGTGGGTGGGCCATTGGAAGTTTTCACCCAGACCCCTGTCTGTGTGCTTCTGGTTTACCATGCTGTGAAGTCATCTGACACAGGCCCTGGCACCTGCTTCTGCCATTCTTGCCCTGCCACCATCATGGACTGATCCTCTATGAGGCCCCAATAAACATTTCCTTCCATAAGTTTGCTTTGGTTGGTTTCTCTGCCATAGCAATGGGCAGGTTGACTAATACAATCCCCTATCCAGAAAACCAGTAAAGAGAGAGAGGACCTGAATAATGCAATGAATCAAATGAACGTATACAGAACATTCCATTCAACAGTAACAGCATTAACATTCTTTTCAAGTGTACATGGAATGTTTTCCATGATGTAGCATTTATTGGACTACAAAGTAAGTCTTAACACATATAAGCAAATTGGAATCATATCAGGCATCTTTTCCAACCACAATGGCATGAAACTAGAAATAGATAAGACAAAAATTAAGAAATTCAAGAATATGTGGAAACTAAATAGCAAACTTATGAACAACCAATGAGTCAAAAAGGAAATCAAAAGAGTCATAATACAAGTAATAGAAATATATATACTAAAACTTGTTGCTTTTACACTCTGTCAAGTTGTGTGTGACTCATAGCAATCCTTATAGGGTTTTCAATGGCTGATTGTTTTGGGATTGCTTCGGGAGTAGATTGCCACATCCTTCTCCCATTTTTGTGGTGCTGGGAATTGAATCTGGGACCTCAGAGACTGCAGAGCTAAATCCCAGCCCACTAAAAT
>VMDO01011214.1:38262-68157 GCA_007922755.1 Pedetes capensis
GTATCCGACTCATAGCGACCCTCTGTACAACAGGGGAAACACTATTGTCAGTGCTTCTCTGCTGTTCATAGGGTTTTCAATGGCAGATTAATTTTTGGGAGGGGATTGCCAGGTCCTTCTCCCAAGCCTACAGCTTCTGGTGTTCCCAGGCGGTCTCCCATCCAGGTACTAACCAGGCCCGACCCTGCTTAGCTTCCGAGATCTGGCGGGATCGGATGCTACAGGGCTACAGCTGCAGGCTAAAATTTATAGGAAGCAGCAAAAGCAGGGAAGCTTATAGTGATAAATGTCTACACTGAAAAAAGAAGAAAGGTCTCAAATAAACTACTAACTTTATGCCTAAAGAATCTAGAAAAGGAAAACTAAGTCTAAAGTTAGAAGAAAGAAGGGACTCATAATGATTAGAAGAGAAATAATTAAAATGCAAACTAGAGAGACGATAAAAACACTAACAAAACTAGTGGCTTGTTTTTGAATAGATGAGTAAAATTGACAAGCTTAGACTAAGGAAAACATAGGAGCCTCAAACAGATAAAATTGTAAGTAAAACAGGAGACATTATGACTTAATACCCTAGACATACAAAAAAATCACAAGTGACTACTATGAACATACATATGCCCAAAATAGGATAACCTAGGAGAAATGGATAAATTCCTACATATATGTGATCAACTGAGCCTGAATTATGAAGACATAGAAAATCTGAGCAGAATAAGAATGAGTAAGGACATTGAATCAGTAATCAAAAACCTCCCAATGAGAAAAGCCCAGGACCAGGTAGCTTAACTGGTGAATTCTACCAAACATTTAAAGAACCAACTCTAAATTCTTCTGAAACACATCCAAAAAACTGAAGAGGAAGTAACACTTCCAAACAGATTTTATGAGGCCATCATTATCCTGACACCAAAGCCAGGTACAAATGCGACAAGAAAAGAATAATGCAGGCCAACATTCTTGATGAACATAGATGAATATTACTGAGCCTTAAAAAAAGAAGGAAATCCTGCCACTTGTGAAAACATGGATGAACCTCTACGGTATTATGTTAAGTGAATAACCCAGATACACAAAGATAAATCCTGTGTGCTCTCATATGTGGACTGTAGGAATTTTGACCTCACAAAAGCAGAAAGTAATGTGGTTGCTAGTGACTGACAGGTGGGGGAAGTGGGGAGAGCTTGGTCAGAGGATGTAAAGTTTCACTTATTCAAAATGAATAAGTTCTGGAGATACAGTGTATTGCAGGGTACTATGGTTGTTGTTAGGTGCCATCTAGTCAGGTCCTACTCATAGCCATCCTATGTACAGCAGAACGAAACACTCCCTGATTCTTTGCCAAGCACATGATCTTATTTATGTTTAAGCCCATTGTTGCAGACACTGTGTCAATCCATTTAGTGGAGAGTTTTTCCTTTCTTTGTTGACTTGCCACTCTCCCAAACATGATGTCATTCTCCAGGGATTGATCTCTCCTAACTGCGTGTCCAAAATACATAAGATACAGTCTTGCCATTCTTGCTTCCAAGGAACACTCTGGTTGCACTTCTTCTAGGACAGATCTGTTGGTTCTTTTGGCAGCCCATGGTATATTCAATATTCATCTCCAGCACCATAATTCAAAAGCATCAATTCTTCTCCTGTCTCCTTTGTTCAATGTCCAGCTTTCATAACCATATGATGTGACTGAAAATACCATGGCATGAGTCAGGTGCACCTTCATCCTCAATGTGACATCTTTAGTTCTCAATACTTTAAAGAGATCTTTTGTCACAGCTTTTCCCAAAGTGACATGCCTTTTGATTTCTTGGCTCCTGCTTCCACAAGTATTGATTGTAGAACAAAGTAACGCAAAATCGTGGGCAACTTCAATCTTTTCTCCATTTATGTGAAGTTGCATACTGACCCAGTTGTAAGGATTTTTGTTTTGTTGATGTTGAGTTGCAATCAATACTGAAGGTTATGTTCTTTGATCTTAATCAGTAAATGTTTCGAATCTTCTTCACTTTCAGAAAGCAGAGTTGTGTCATCTGCATAATGCAGGTTGTTAATGAGTCTTCCTCTAATCCTGATGTTGCATTCTTCTTCATAAAGTCCAGCTTCTCAGATTATTTGCTTAGCCTAGAAATTGAAGATGTATGGTGAAAGAATACAGCCTTGATGCACACATTTCTCAACTTTAAACCAATCAGTGCTTCCTTGTTCTGTTCGAACAACTACCTCTTGGTCCATGTACAAATTCCTCATAATTACAGTTAAGTGCTCTGATATTCCCATTCTTTGAAGTGTTATCCATAATTTGTTATGATCTACATAGTCAAATGCCTTTGCATTGTCTTATAAACATAGACATCTTCTGACATTCTCTGCTTTTGGCTAATAACCATCTGATATCAGCAATGATGTCCCTGATTCCCTGCCCTCTTCTGAATCTGGCTTGATTTTCCAACAGTTGTCTATAAACTGCTGCAGATGATTTTAAATGATCTTTAGTAAAATTTTGCTTGCATGTGATATTAATGTATCATTCAATAGTTTCCACATTGAATTGGATCTCCTTTCTTGGGAATGGGCACAAATATGGATCATTTCCAGTCAGTTGGCCAGGTAGCTCTTTTCCAAATCTCTTGGCAAAAACATGTTAGCACCTCCAGTGCCTCTGTTTATTGAAACACCTCTATTGGTATTCTATCAATTCCTGGAGCCTTGTGTTTCACCAATTCCTTCAAGGCAGCTTCTACTTCATCCTTCAGTACCATTGATTCCTCATTCTATGCAACTTCTTGAAATGGTTTATCATACACCAATTCTTTTTGGTATAATGACTCTGTGTATTCCTTCGATCTTCTTTTGATGTGTCTTGCATCTTTTAATATTTTCCCTGTAGAATTTTTTGCTATTACCACTAGAGGTTTGAATTTTTTCTTCAATTCCTGAAGCTTGAGAAAAATAGAGCATGTCCTTCTCTTTTGGTTTTGTGTTTCCAGCTCTTTACACATGTCATTGAAATATTTTATCTTCTCGAGCTGCCTTTTGAAATCTTCTGTTTAGTTCCTTAACTTCATCATGTCTTCTTTTTACTTTAGCTGCTTTATGTTTGAGGGCAAGTTTTAGAGTCTCTTTTGACATGTAATTTGGTCTTTTCTTTTTTTCCTGTCTTTTTAGTAACCTTTTGGTTTCTTCATGAATAATATCTTTGATGTCATGCCACAACTTGTCTGGTCTTCTATCATTTGTGTCTAGTGCATTAAACCTGTTCTTGAGGTGATCTCTGAACTCAGGTGGGATATACTCAAGGTCATATGTTGACTCTCATACACTTGTTCTAATTTTCTTCAGTTTCACTTTGGACCTGCACGTGAGCAGTTGATGGTCTGATCCACAATCAACACCTGCTCTTGCTCTGACATTTGACATGGAGATTTTTCATTGTTTCCACAATTGTAGTCAGTTTGATTCCTGTATGTTCCATCTGGTGAAATACATGTGTATAGTCACTCTTTATGCTGGTGAAAAAATGTATTTGCTATGAGAAGGTCATTGGCTTGACAAAATTCTATCATGTGATCTCCGGCATCATTTCTGTCACCAAGGCCGTATTTTCCAACTACTGAGCCTTCTTCTTTGTTTCCAACTTCTGCATTCCAGTCACCAGTAATTATCAGTACATCCTGATTACATGTTTGATCTATTTCAGATTGCAGAAGCTAGTAGAAATCTTCCTTATCTTCCTTTGTGGCTTTAGTGGTGGGTGTATAAATTTGAATAATAGTCATATAACTGGCCTTCCATGTAGGTGCATGAGTATTATTCTATCACTGACAGCATTGTATTTTAGGACAGACCTTGAGATGTCTTTTTTGATGATGAATGCAACTCTATTTCTCTTTAGTTTGTAGACCATATAATTATCTGACTCAAAATGGCCCATGCCAGTTCATTTTAGCTCAGTGATGCCTAGAATGTCAATATTTATGTGCTCCATTTCCCTTTTGATGGTTTCTAGTTTTCCTAGATTCATACTATGTACATTCCATGTTCTAATTATTAATGGATATTTAGAGTTGTGTCTCCTCATTTTGAGTCATGCCACATCAGTAAATGGAAATCCTTGGGGCCTTACTCCATTTCTGTCATTAAGGTAGACTCTACTTTGAAGAGGCAACTCTTCTCCAGTAGTCTTTTGAGTGCCTTCCAACCTGGGCAGTTCATTTTCTAGCATCATATCTGACAATATATATCTGCTATTCATAGGGTTTTCAATGCCTAGTTGTTTCGAGAGTGGGTTGCCAGGTCCTACTTCTTAGCCTGTCTTAGTCTGGAAGCTCAGCTGAAACCTGTCCACCATGGGTGTACCTGCTGGTATCTGAGATACTGGTGGCATAGCTTTCAGCCTCATAGCAACACGCAAGCCCCCAGAGTAGGGCAAACTATACTGGGTACTTTAAATTTGCTGAGAGAACAGTTCTTAAATGTTCTTATCACAAAAACCTAAATGGTAACTATGTGAGGTCATGGTTATGTTAGTGTTATTGTGACCATTTCACAAGGTATATCAAAACATCCTGTTGTATATCTTAAACATACAATTTTAGTTGTCATTTATACCCCAAATGAGCTGGAACAAAGAATCTACACATACCGGTTTTTAGATTATTTGCATTTTGTTACCTTATCACCACACCAGCTTTGTTCCTTCACTAATATTTTTAATCATTTAACTCTTTAAGATTGACAAATTGAATGATATTTAGGCTAAATTTACTCCAACTAAACTTAAATATGATGTAATTTCTATAATAGTAACAAATAAATAAACAAATAAACAAATAAGTAAAATAAATTGAAGGTTTTGATCTACTATTTTCTGATACTCATTGTTGTTAATGAGAAACCTAATACTAGTTTGATTCTCATTCCTTTATAGGTGACTTGATTTTTCTCCCAGAAATTTACATATATAGATGTATTTTAAATCTTCTGTATTCTAAAATTTATGCATATCTGTTTAATTGTTGTTGTTGTTAGGTGCTTTCGAGTTGGGACCTACTAAGAGTGACCCTAGGCACAACAGAATGAAACACTACCTAACACTGTGCCATGTACACAACCTTTTTGTATTTGAGGTCTTTGTTGCAACCAGTATGTTTCTTCTCATTTTGAGTCATGCCATATCAACAAAAGGAGGTCCCATGGGCTTTACTCCACTGCTGTCATTAAGGTCAACTCTACCTGAAGAGGCAACTCTTCCCCAGTCATCTCTTGAATGCCTTCCAACCTGGTGGGGGGTGGGCTTATTTTCCAACACTGTACTTGAAAGTGCTTCTCTACTATTCATAAGGTTTACAATGGCTAATTGTTTGGGTAGTGGGCTGCTCGGTCTTTCTCCCTAGTCTGTATTAGTCTGGAAGATCAGCTGAAACTTTTGTCTGCCATGATTGGCCCTGCTGGTATCTGAAATGCCGGTGGCACAGCTTTCAGCATCACAGCATCACACAAGCCTCCATAGGACAACAAATGGAAAAAAATGTGGGAGATCTGTTTAATTAGCAGTGTTTTTTTTTTTTTTAACTTCATCTGGGTCATAACATCGTACCCCTTTAAGTCTAAAGACTTATGTTTTTCTTGACTTGTGGGAGGGTCTTTTCTATTATTTCTTTAGTAGGCAGCTTTTTATTCTCTGTTCTTGTATTAGTTGGATATTGGACCTTGTGGCTTGATCTTCACATTTTATATTTTCTTGTTTGTATTTTTTTTACCTTCTGAGAGTTTTCTTCAGCTTTACCTACTAACTCTTCTGTTGAGCTTTTAAAATAAGAAATTATGTTTTCAACCATGGCTTTGACTGATTTTCTGATTATGCCTCTTTTTTCTCCCCAGTACTGCAGGAGTGAACCCAAAGTTTTGTGCATGCTAGGCAAGTGCTCCATCACTGAGCTGCATGCCCATATAATCTAAAAAAAATTTTTTTTAATCTTGAGATACATTCTTGCTAAATTGAGTAGGTTGCCTGCCTCTGGCCTCAACTCATGATCATCCTGCCTCAATCTCCAGAGTTGCTGGGATTAGAGGAGTATGCCAGAGTGGCTGGCTTGATTAGGCCTCTTTTTAAGATAGCATATTGCACTTGTTTTGAGGATATACTACCTTCTTAAATTTGAAAATGTGTTAACATTTTTAGAAAGGTCTCTTCCTCTTTGTCCTCTTCTTCCTTTTCTTTCTCCTCCCTTTTCTTCTTTTTCTCTGTATGTCTCAGTCTCTCTGTCTCTTTAAATGTTTCTCTTTTGTATTGCAGACTTTAACCACATACATGGATAGAAAAGCTGTCTTGTAGTACCTTTTC
This sequence comes from Pedetes capensis, assembly GCA_007922755.1. Classification (NCBI taxonomy): domain Eukaryota; kingdom Metazoa; phylum Chordata; class Mammalia; order Rodentia; family Pedetidae; genus Pedetes; species Pedetes capensis. Next base: position 44,609 of record VMDO01011214.1, read on the forward strand.
ACTGGGATTTTTTTCCTTTGACAGAATCTTGCTATATATCTCAGGCTGGCCTTGAACTCATGATCCTCCTACCTCAGCCTCCTGAAGTATGACATTTTAACTGGCATGCTTTGCTTTAGTGTGAGTCCTTAGGGGGTTAACCACGAGTGGAGGGTGAGGCCAGATTTGGAAGGCCTTTTTTTTTCGGGAACAGTAATACTTATACTGGTCATCTTAATTCTTCCTTGACACTTGGTAAAATTAATTTCCTTGAAGAATCTTCTGAATTTTGCCTGGGTTAGATACCCATAACTAGGCATTTATTTGTGTAGAAGAAGAGTGAGACATGTTCCTGTTCTTTACACAAATCCCTGGTAATACTCATTTTTACTGGCATTTCTCTCTTCTATGGCTCTGATGCCTGCCATCTTTGATTCTAGAGTCTCCTTGGGGTTCTGTTAAATGGAGCCAATTCTAGCAGAGGCATTAATTACAAACAGGGGCTTCTTTTTCTACATCAACACCTACTAGACTTTCATGTTTTCCATCTTCTAGAAATTTTCTGGGCTCTTGTTGGTATTCATGATCGCTCAGATTTTTTTTTTTGTTATGGTGAGTTTATACTATTTTATATTTTTTCTTTTCCTGTTATTTTACTAGAGTTCATGAGGGAGAGGAAATAAATATTCTAAACCTCTCACTATCTTTTGGATTTTACTTATTCACCAATACTTATTTAATACATACTACATGCCAGGGGCTGAGTAGGCAAGTGCTCTACCAGGGGCATGCTACACAAGTGCTTGACCACTGACCTACATCCTTAGATTCAGTAAAGTGCTTTTTTTAAGTGAAAAATGAATACTTATCATGTTTGTATGTGTAGGGAAAGAAAGTCCTCATTGTATAGAGAGCTTGGTACCTTCTGCAGTTTCAGTTATCCACTGGGGATCTTGGAACATATTCCTTGTAGATAAGGGTGGGACTATTGGATCTTGTTGGGAGCTGAAGTTGGAATCTGGCACTACATGCAAAGCTTCCCACCATAGCTGTACTGAAACCACGCAAGCTGATGGCAGGAGGAAGGGGCATAAGAACTTTGCTGCAGACCTCAATCTTGCCCTCAACAATATCTGATAATGTACAGGAGGACCTCACATGACGGTTAACATGTGGTTGGAGCTTTATGCAACAGTGACTGGTGCTAGAGCCTCTGGGACCATCCCAGTCCCTGCAGCACTCCTCATCCCTGTGGTGCTATTGAACTGACATGGCTCCTCAGCACTATGGTGCTTTTGGATTGATGTGGTTCCTCACCACTGTGGTGCCATTGGACTGGTGTGGCTCTTCAGTCTGATGCTCCCATCTCTGCCACTCCTACTGATGCATATAACAGATACACCATGCCAATATCAAACCATCAATAATCTCCTTTATCTAACTTCTGTATTGTGCACTCTTTGATCTCAAAAGCATTGAGAGTCTGGGAAAATTCTGTGAAGCCCTAAATGTCACCTGGGAGAACACCTTGTGACTTCTTATCGCATTATCTTGGATCAGTTAATGTTTTAAACCAGAGAGCAGAATTGAGGAAATATGAGAGCAGATGGGTAGATTTTATTGTGGGAATCAGGAGTCCAGATATATCTGGGAGAACTGGATGTTTCCTTTTTCTTTTTGAGGTCTAGGTGGAAGGGAAAAGAATCAGAAGGGAACTAGCAGGCTAAGGAGCTTATATGTATTACCCATTTCATAATTTGCATCTCATTTAATCTTCACACTTATGTCACATTGCTATGAAAAAATGTTATTATTTCCAAGACAATCAAAGCAATAAAAGTTCAGAGATAATAAATAATCTTCCAAGGTCACAGTTAGTTGGAGGTAGAGATGGGATTTGAACACTGGTCTATGTAGTTCTGTAGTTTGATTGATCATATTGCTGCAGAATGGGGGGAAGAAGGAAGAAAAACCATGGGTTAATTAAATTGGGTGTGGTTACAAGTTATTGAAAATTGGAGGAAAGGGTTAGGATGGCAGACTGAAAGCAACTGTGTATTAACCAGGGAAGAAGAAAGACCAGAAGAATTGCCTGTAAGGACCCTATCAGAGTGGGGGTTCTGGAGAGTGCCTTAAATTAGTGGAAAATGAATTGTGCTAAGACATCAGGCCAAAGGCAACAAAGTATTAGGATGGAGAAGTGGGGTATCACTTAGAGGTGTTCACCCCAGGCAAGTATTGGTGAGAGAACCTCTATCCATACAGAGGAGTTGAGGCATAGAGCCTGACATACATGAAAAGAAAAGACCTCACCATAATCTATTGGGAGCTAATTTGCAGACCAGACAGCTGCAGCTATTATATGAATGAACTCTCAGTGAAAGGTGCCCACGGGGAACAAGACTGGGGTTCTGGCTGAGCCTGCCCCAATGGGGAAATTCGTACACCACCACAGGTAACTGGGGCACATGTGAAAGGCTGAGAAAAACAACAAAAAGCCAAGTCTGACCCATGAATGGATGCTGCAGGATCACGCAGCCAAAGCCTGTGGGCAGCAGTAGCCTATGTAACCATAGCGAGACAAAGGGTTGCCATTTCCCTGCCCCTCCCAATGGTCTGGGGCAGTTAAGGAGCTGTCACCAAAAGGATCACAGACACTGCCCATTTAAGTAAACCATCCTGGAGCCTAGCTTGAGACACCCTGAGAGGTGGGAGGAGTCTATGGGTAATGTTAGCAGGAAAGTTCCCAGGATATACAGAGAATGCTCCAAATTAGACATTTCTAATTAAACAATCCTTGGGGGAGCTGGTGGCTCTGAGATATTGGGTACTACTGAGAGTACGCCAACAACTTGGAATCCCCAGAAGGTGTGTCTTCTGCTAGGACACTGAGCAAGGTCCAAAGGAGATTGGTGTGGGCCGGTGCTAGGTAGTAAAACCCAAATGCCCACAGCAAAGGCTGTGGACAAATCTAGCCCAGCTTTATAGGCTGTAAAGGGAGTGGCCACGAAGGACCCTTCACTGGGGCACCCAGCATGGAGCCTGACAGTTTGTGAATCAGAGGGACACAAACTAGAACACCTCATAAATAGGTAGAGGGATCTGGATGTGTTGGCCCTCTTTGAGATCTAAGCTGCATGGTGGTGGGAAAGGAGCGCTGGGACAGCTGTTTGACAACATCTGGAAAGAAGGTAGAAATCTTTTTTTTTTTTTTTAATAGTACTGGGGTTTGAACCCAGGGCCTTGCACTTGCATGCTCTGCAAGTGCTGGACCACTGAGCTGCACTCCCAGACCATTTTTAACTTTTTGAGACAGGGTCTTACTAAGTTACGCAGATTGCCTCTGGTCTTGAACTTGCGACCCTCCTGCCTCCACCTCCCAAGCCACTGGGATTATAGGCACGCACCACTGCATCGGGCTAGGTAGAAATCTTAAGGAATGGAGTGACTATCACATATTGTTGTTAGGTGCCATCGAGTCATGTCTGACTTATAGCGACCCTTACAGGCTTTTCAATGGCTGGTTGTTTCGGGATTGCCACATCCTTCTCCCATTTTTGCAGTGCTGGGAATCAAACTCGGAACCTCAGAGACTTGCAGAGCGGTGCTCTACCAACTGAGCTAAATCCCAGCCTGACTGTCACATAGTCTGAGTTAATCAGTGTAAGTGTGAGTTGAGTGGTTTGGGGTTGTTTTTCTTTTCTTGTTTTTTCTTAATTTTTTTTTTTTGCATTGGTTGAGCATTTCTGTTTTTTCCCTTTTTTCTTATCTGTGCTCATCTGCTTGTTAGACTATTATTGTTATTGCTATTAATTTTTGAATTTTGCACAGGCCTCTGAAGACTAGCTTAATTCTCATAATCTCTTACTAGCTTTCCCCTTTACCACTTTACCTTTCTTTCTATGTACATAGAATTTGAAACCTTTTGTCACCAACCTCACTAACCATAATTTCCAACAAGTAGTTGGTTTAGGCTACACTAATCAATCAATATCTCCTAAATTTATTTATTTCTTTTTTTTTATTAGAAATTTTTAATGTACATCATAATGTGATTCATTTTGACATGCTTTTCATTGTGACAATTTTCATATATGCAATTTGATAAGCATTATTCATATAGGTTACCCCTTACCCTCCTCTATGTTTCCCCCCTCCTAAATTTATTTCTCAAAACCAAAATAGGGCTTCTTACACCCTTGCATTGGTTAGATCTTGCACCCAGACAAAGCAATAGGAAAGTCTCAAAATAAAAATATATGAAACACAAAAGGTCAGTTTGGATGGGAAACCTCAATGGCCAAAGCTCTTCAGTAGATAATTTTAAAGCAATTAAAAATTTTAAAATTTTAAATTCTTAGAGATGCCAGAAAAAGAAATTAGGAGTCTGTTTATAAATATGTTGAAATATCTCAAGGACACAACAATGACAGCAATAGAAACACTGGCCCAAAAAGTATCTAACTTAGAAGAAAAATTCAGCAAAGAAATTGAGATCCTGAAGAAGAATCAAATAGAAATGCTGAAATTACAAAGAAAAGTCAATCTACTTATTACTACAGTAGAATCTTCAGTATCTACACTGGATGAAGTTGAAAACAGGATTTCTGATACTGAAGAAAAAGTTGAAGATCTTATCTATTTAGATGCCAACAGAGATAGATGAGGCAATACCATCAATACTTTCAAGAGGTCTTTGATAAAATGAAGTGACATAACCTATGAATTCAGGGGTTTACAAAAAACTCTAGGGAGTTAGGAAACATTTTCAATGAAATAATAGCTGAAAATTCCTCAAACTAAGGAAGAAATAGACAACTATACAGCTGAAGCATCCAGAACTCCAAATAGAGTAGACCAGAATAGATCCTTTCTATGACATGTTATAATCAGAATGCTAAATCTAGAGAGAAAAGAACCTATTTTAAAAGAGTCAAGAGAGAAACATCAACTCACTTACAAAGGCAAACCTATCAGAATAACAGCTGAATTCTCAACAGCAACTTTAAAGGTAAAGAAAGCATGGTCAGACATCATCCATGTCCTGAAAAGGAAAAACTGTCAACCAAGATTACCTTTCCCAGCAAAGTTGTCTTTAAAAATAGAGTTCAAGACATTCCATGATATTGACAAGTTTAAATGATTTGTGACTATCAAGCCAGCATTGCAGAAGATCCTTAATGAAACACTGCATATGGGAGTAGTAACACAATTCCAAATGCAAGATCAAAAGTATGTATAATAGATATGAAGGGAACTCATGAATACAACAGGCTAAATATGAATCAAAAAAGGAAACAAACACTAAAATGATGCAGAACAACAAGCTCCTTTCAGTAATCATTGTAAACATAAATGGTCTCAACTCACCGGTCTGGAGACACCAACTGGGAAACTGGATTAAAAAAACAAAGACCTTCAATTTGTGGGATTCAAGAGACTCATCTCATGCACAGATAACACAAAAATCTGAAAATTAAGGGCTGGAAAACAAATATGCCAAGCATGTGGGAACAACAACAACAATAACAAAAAAGGCAAGAGTAGCAATACTAATTTCTGACAAATTAGACTTCAATCTTTAATCAGAAGAGACAAAAATGGTCACTACATATTAGTAAAAGGAATAGTCAATCATGAGCCATAATGATACTTAATATGTATTTACCAAATAGAGGTGCACCTAGCTTCATAAAACAAATTTTATTGGAGATTAAGGAACACATCAGGCCAGACACAATAATTGTGGGAGATTTCAATATCCCACTTTCTTCAAGAGACAGATCATCAGAGCAAAAAATAATCAGAGAAAGGATGGACTTAAACAGCACCATAGACCAATGGGACCCTACAGATGTCTACAGAATAATACATCCATCAGATGCACCACATGAAACTTTTTCTAAAGTAGACCACATTTTAGTCCACAAAAATAGGCTCAACAAATACAAAATAATCGAAATCATTCTCTGTTGTTGTTGTTAGGTGTTGTTGAGTCCAAAAGCAAGAAAAATTCAGAAATGTTACAAATACATGGAGATTAAATAACGCACTTCTGAATGATCAATGAGTCATCAGAGAGATTAGAGAGGAAATTTAAAAATTCCTGCAACCAAATGAGGATGAAAACATATCGTACCAAAATTTATAGGATACAGCAAAAATAGTTCTAAAAGGGGAGTTCATAGACATGAGTACCTTCACCAATAAGTTAGAGAAGGCCCAATTAAATCACTTAATGATACACCTTAAGACACTAGAAGTCCAATAACAAGCCAATCCCAAAAGGGGTACACAGAAAGAAATGATCAAGACAGAAATTATCTAATTAGACATTACAAAGACCATACAAAGAATCAGTGAAGCCAAGAATTGGTTCTTTGAAAAGGTTGACAAAATTGGCCCTCCCTTGTGTGGCTCACCAAAAGAAAGAGAGAAAAGCCTCGAATTAAAAAGAAAAAAGAGATGACAATGGGGACATAATGACACATATCTACAAAATCCAGAAGATCATCAGAGACTACTTTGGGAAATTGTACTCCCCCCAAAAGTGGAAAATACAGAAGAAATGGATAAATTCCTCAGCACATAAGAATTACCAAAACAAAGCTTGGGGGACACAAGCAAATTAAACAGACCCATTACATTCACTGAATTAGAGACCATAATCAAAACCTTTCCAAAAAGAAAAGCCCAGGGCTTGATGGGTTCACAATTGAATTCTATCAAACCTGCAAAGAAGAATTAATACCTATTTTCTTCAAACTATTTCATAAAATAGGAAAGGAAGGTATACTTCCAAACTTATTTTACAAAACCAGTATCACCCTGATACCAAAACTGGATAAGGACTCTTCAAAGAAAGAGAACTATAGACCAATTTTCCTGATGAATATTAATGCAAAAATCCTCCATAAGAATCTGGTCAACCAATTTCAGCGACACCTAAAAAAATCATACACCATGATCTTGTGGGCTTCATTCTGCAAACGCAAGGCTGGTTCAACACAGGAAAAATAGTTAATGTAATTCAACATATCAAGAGACTTGCAGACAGACATCACACGATCATCTTAATTGATGCCGAGAAGGTCTTTGACAAAGTGAAACATCCTTTCACAAAAAAAGTTCTGATGAAATTGGGCATAGCAGGAACTTATCTCAACACCACAAAGGCCATTTATGACAAACCTACAGCCAACGTCATATTAAATGGGGGAAAAACTGGATATATTCCCTCTAAGATCAGAAACAAGACAAGGCCATGCACTCTTTTCTCTTATTCAATACTGTGATTGAAATCCTAGCCAGAGCACTCAGGCAAGAGAAAGAAATTAAAGGAATACTGATAAGGAAATTGTTGTTGTTGTTAGGTGCCATAGAGTCGGTATCCGATTCATAGCGACCCTCATAGGGTTTTCAATAGCTGACTTTTTCGGGATTGCCTTGGGAGTGGATTGCCAGGCCCTTCTCCCATTTTTGTGGTGCTGGAAATTGAACTCTGGACTTCAGAGACTGCAGTGCAGCGCTCTACCAACTGAGCTAAATCCCAGCCTGATAAGGAAATAAGAGGTCAAATTATCTTTATTTGCAGATGAGAAGATTCTTTACCTAACTGATCCCAACAATCATGCTAGAAAATTCTTACAGCCAATTAACTCATTCAGCAAAGTAGCAGGATACAAAATCAACTCTCAAAAATCAATAACCTTCTTTTGCACTAATAACAAACAGGCAGAGAAGAAAACAAAGGCAACAATCCCATTCACAGTAGCCCACCTAGAAGTTAAATATTTAGGAAGCAATCTAACTGAAAACCCTGAAGATGTTTGCAAGGGCAACTTCAAAGCATTAAAGAAAGAAATAGCAGATGATACTAGAAGATGGAAGGACCTCCCTTGCTCATGCATTGGGAGAACTAATAATGTGAAAATGGCTATACCAACAAAAGTGATTTACAGATTTAATATAATCTCCATCAATTTAATACACTTTTAATTTAATACAATTAATTAATACAATTCCAATGACATACTTTTCAGAAGTAGAAAAAAAAACCAATCCTAGAATTCATATGGAAGCACAAAAGACTGTATATAGCTCAAACAATTCTAAGCTACAAAAACAGAGCAGGAGGTATCATGATAGCTGACTTCAAACTATTGTTGTTGTCAGGTGCCATCAAGTCATGTCTGACTCATAGCTACCCTCATAGGGTTTTCAATGGCTAATTGTTTCAAGATTGCCTTGGGAGTGGATTTCCATGCCCTTCTCCCAACTTCAAACTATACAGCTTGGTATTGGCATAAAAATAGGCTTGACAATCAATAGAACAGAATTGAATGCCCAGAGATATGCCCACACAACTACAGCCACCTGATTTTTGACAAAGTAGCTAAGGACATTCAATGGAGAAAAGATAGCCTCTTCAACAAATGGTGCTAGGAAAATTGGATATCCATTTGTAGAAAACTGAAAATAAACCTATATCTCTCAATTTGTAGGAGATTCAACTTGAAATGAATAAGAGGCCTTAACATAAAACTGGAAATCTTAAAACTACTAGAAGAAAAGATAGAGAACACACTCCAACACAGGCATAAGCAAGTATTTTCTTAACAAGACTCCAATTACCCAGGAAACTGCACTAGGAATCAACAAATGGGACTACATGAAACTAAAAAGCTTCTGCACGGCAAAGGAAACAATCAATAGGGTAAAGAGGGAGCCCAGGGAATGGGAGAAAATCCTTGCACACTACATATCTGACAGTAGACTAATTTCTAGAATATACAAAGAACTTAAGAAATCAAACATCAAGACAACAAATAACCCAATATGTGGACAATAGAATTGAACAGACAATTCTCAAATGGCCATGAAGTATGAATGGCTGATAAACACATGAAAAAATGCTCAATATCCCTGGCCATTAGGGAAATGCAAATCAAAACAACACTGAAATTCCATCTCGCTCCAGGAAGAATGGCCAAGATTAACAAAAGAAATAATAATAAATGCTGCTGAAGATATGGAGAAAAAGGAACACATTTACACTGCTGATGGGACTGTAAATTAGTTCAAGCACTTTGGAAATTAATATGGAGGTACCTTAGAAAATTAAGAATAGAACTGCCATACCACCCAGCTGTACCGCTCCTGGGAATATACCCAAAGGAAGATAAGTCATCATACCACAGGGACACCTGCATTTCCATATTTAATGCAGTACTCTTCACAATTGCAAGGGTTTGGAATCAACCAAGATGTCCATCACCAAGGAGTGGATTGAAAAATTGTGGTACATATACACAATAGAATATTACTCAGCAATAAAGAAAAATGAAATTATGTTTTACAGGAAAATGGATGGGACTGGAGAATATCATTTTAAGCAAACTAACTCAGTCCTAAAAAGAGAAATGCCATATGTTCTCACTCATATGTGGGAGCTGAATCTAACTTAAAGAAAGAAAAAAAACCCAATTCTCCATATGTAGATATATAAAAATGAACAATCCTACTCATCTAAGAAGGGAAAATATAAGCAGAATAGAAAGAAGGGGTAAGGGATCAGCAATGGGAGTGGCGGTTGGGGAAAGGGGAAAGGGAAGTGGAAATTATGTAGAGAAACAGGGGGAGAGGAAAATCTCAAAATATATGATGCAACTATAGGAACTTACGGGAAACAGAAAGGAAAAAAATCAACAAGAATATAACTCATGATTGCATATGATTTTTATTACATATTAATTAAAATTCCTACTTTTTTCTTCTTTCTTTCTCTTGAGTTTAAATAGGTTTTATAAAATATGTAAGTTGGTTAACATGTAAGCAATAGTGATGTAACAATTGCATAATGGATAGAGCAAAAGACTTATTATTCTGTACTCCACCAACATTTATTAATACAAAAAAGTTCCTTAGACCAGAAAAGAGCATTTGAAGGGTAGGTTGAGCCAGAGATTTTGATTTCATTTTGTACTCTGAACTGTCCAAGCAATCCCCAAAATAATTCCCCAGGTATAATCAAGCATTTATATGCCAAAAGGCCCTGAGGATTTAGGAGGCCACAAGGTCAGTGAGCTGTCAGGGGCCTGCTGCTGCTAAGAAGAGGAAGCATCCTGAGCCTGCATTAATAAAATTATGGGGAGATCATAACCCACTGTGCTTTGTTCTGTTTAGAATTTATCTGAGTCCACGTTTTGGTCACTACATTTTAAGGGATACTACAAGACCTTCCCTGCCTGCAGCCGTAGGCCTGTGGCATCCGATCCTGTCAGATCTCAGAAGCTAAGCAGGGTTGGACCTGGTTAGTATTTGGATGGGAGACTGCCTGGTAACACCAGGTGCTGTAGGCTTGGGAGGTGGACCCGGCAACCCACTCCCAAAAATCAACCTACCATTGAAACCCTATGAACAGCAGAAAAGCACTGACAATTGTGTTTCGACTGTTATATGCAGGGTCTCTATGAGTCAGACACCGACTCAACTGGCACCTAACAACAACAACAACAACAGGACTTTCACATTAGTGTTTTTCCTAAAAGAACCAGCAGGAAGTTGAGTGGGTGAGAAAATCTGATATATTGAGATATGTTGTGGACAGGAAATTTTAAGCCCCAGAAAGAGAACACCAAGAGAAACCTGTTGGCTGTTTTCAGATGTTTAGTGGTGAATGAGGATTTGTAACCCAAGACAATGGAATTAGAATGAATAGGAAGGAGAGGAAGCACTTATTTATCAAGACCTACCGTGTATCAGTTGCTGTGCCAAGGAAAATATGTGATCTTAAAATGAGGAAGATATGAGCAACAAGCTGAAATGTACATCAATATCATGAGATTTCTATTATAAGAAGGAACTGGACATTTTAAAGCAGAGACTGGATTAATGCTGGACAAAGATATTGTAGAAGAGACTTTGGCATTACATAAAAGATTTGAACAGAAGACAAATGACTTCAGATCAATTCACCATTATAAATTTGTGGGCAATCTCAGTCACTATGTCTTCAAGATAAATGAGAATGGGATTGTCATAAGTTAGAGATATTCGAATGAAAATAAGAATCTTCAAAGATAAAGATAAAAAGTTCTAAAATATTCCAGAAGAAAAAGCAAATCACATACAAGGGAACATGAATCTGGTTGAAATCAGAACTGCAAATTAAACAATGAGACATACACTTGAAAATTGCAAGGTCTGATATTACAAGTGTTGGTCAGAGAATTCCAAGTATTAGATGATTTGTTGTTGTTGCACTTGTGGTGGGGTCAAGTTCTGCTGCTACTCAGGAGAGAGTGCATCCATAGTTTGCATGAATAAAATTATGGGGAGATCCTAGGAGGCAGTAGATCACTGTAATTTGTTCTATTTAGAATTTATCTCATGGGGAATGAGAAACCCTCATGTGCATGGGGAATGGGAATGTGAACTGGTGCAACCATTCTGGTGAGCAATGTGGCATTTCTTAGGAAAATGGAAAATAATGCATACTTCTTCTGATCCATAGTCCTGTTTCTTAGTTATATGCCAGTATAGACCCTTGTCTATATGAGGTCACATAGAAGAATGTTTTTTGCAACATTATTTGTGGTAGCATTGTGTTGGAAGGAACTTATGCATCACAATGCAAATGGATAAGTAAACCATGGTGGCTATCTAATGTAGAATACTACACAGCAGTCACAACTCAATAAACTAGAAGTACCTACAGCCTAACACAATTGATCTTAAAAGCATACAGAAAAGAGCAAGAAATTGGATGTGAAGTTATATGCAATATCACTTATATAAAATAAAAATGATAAAACATTACCTTTTAATATTACATATATATGCAAGGATATATATTACAAACATTAGAATGGGGCAGGAATTGGAAGTTCGGATATGAAGGATATGAAAGGGAAAAAGAAGTACAACAGAGTAAGAGAAGGACCTGACACAGCGCATTAACTTTTCTATCACCTATAATGTGCTGTGAGCTGAAAATGTTTACAAATTTTTTAAGCAGCAAGAAAACATATAATTTGTGCTTTTCAGAAGCCTAGATGATATCATAACTGATGTGTTTATGTGCTTGCAATTTATCTTTTACAATTGTAAATTTCTTAATTTGAGCATGTAACATTTTTTATTGATCACTTACTATATACATGGTATAGTTCCAGGGCTCTAAGCACTGGGAAAATAGCCATGAATGACCAACTCACAGAGAAAATGCCTAAAAGAAGAATTACTGGGCCAGAGGGTCACTACATTTTAAATTTTAATAAATGTTGCTAAATTTCCTTCCAAAAATCTTTACCATTTGGCATCTTTCCCAGTAGGTGTTTATTTATTTTTTAAAACATTTATTTTAAAGATTAGTTTTAAGTTTACACAAAATTGTGAGGAATGCATAGAGATTTCCCATTTACCCTCTGTCCTGACACCTTAGTAACATCCTCCACGGAACTGATAACACTTGTGAAAATTGACAAACCTATGTTGACAAACCATAAGCACTTAAGTCCATAGTTTACACAGGGGTTCACTCTTAGTGCTTTACAATGTAAGGATCTGGAGAAAAGTGTAGTGATACGTACCCATCAGTATAGTATCATACAGAGTGGATTCATTGCCCTAAAAATACTCTGTGCTCCTCCAAATTCTCCTAACTACTAGCAATCACTGATCTTTTTATTTGCTCCATAGTTTTGCCTTTTCCAGAATGTCATGTAGTTAGAATCATCATTGTTTGAATATAAAATGTCATGTGCTTTAATGTTGGGTCCCCAGTTGGCGGCACTGTATGTGGTGGCTATAGAAAATTTGGGAGTTGAAATCTAGCTTGCAGAAATGAGTCACTGGGGACAGGCCTTTGCAAGTTTTTACCCAGACAGGAGGCCAGATTGCTATCTTCCTCCTGTTGTGCAATGCTGTGAGGTTGTCTACCACAGGCCCTGTCTCTGTCACCTCCATGCCTTTCCTGCTGCCATTATGGACTGATCTAACTGTGACCTTCCAATAAATTTTCCTCCATAAGTTTGTTTGCATTGGTTTTTCTACTACAGAAATGACACCTGACTAATACAATAGCCTTTTCAGATTGGCTGACCAGTTGGCTGGCCGCCCTGCCTGCCTGCCTGCCTGCCTTCCTTCCCTCCCTCCTTCCTTCCTTCCTTCCTTCCCACTCTTCTTTCTTTTCCAGTACTGGAGAGTCGAATCCAGGACCTCGTGCATACGAAGCAAATGCTCTATCACTGAGCTCCACACCCAGCCCCTTTTTTATTTTTTATTTTGAGACAGGGTCTCACTAGGTTGCACAGGCTGCCTTTGGCTTCAAACTTGCAATCCTCTTGCCTCAGCCTTCCAAGTTGCTGGGATTACAGGCATGCTCCATGGCATCTGGCTTGATTGGCTAGGTTCACTTAGTAATATGCATTTAAATTTCCCCAATGTCTTTGCATTACTTGATATCTCATTTCTTTTTATCATTGAATAATATTCCACAACTGAATGTGCCATAGTTTATTTGTCCATTCATCTATCAGGGACATCTTGATTGCTTCCAAGTTTTGGCAATCATGAGTAAAGTTGTTATAAACTTCTATGCTCAGCAGAATTGCTGGGCCAGAGGGTAGGGCGTTTGAAATTTTAATAGATGTTGGGGAATTAGTCTTCAAAAGTCTGTACTAATTTTTATTTTTATTAGGGGATCATTTTTGACATGGCATAAATAGGGGTACTTCCCAATTATTTCTGAGTGTGATTAAAGAGTTGGGAAAAAATGAGATGGAAAAAATACTAAGTGAAAATATGATTTGAGTCATACAGTTTGTGTGAGCTGAGATAGCCCTGAGCTGGGTGGAGGGATGGTAGGTCAGAGCATTCTGATCCCTATCAGAAGCAAATGCTTTCCAGGCCAGCTCATCCCAGCCTAGCTTTCCCTGACCTGGGCATTTCCCTCTCCGGGTCATTTGGCAGTGGACACTTATATTAAGCACCTGTCCATAGTAGGGGAGAGGAAAACCCATCTCAGGATTATTACTTGCTCATTTTTATCCTCTAGCGGGGAGGCATCAGCTGTGCCTGGGGCCAGAACCTCTACTAGGCATCTGATGAGATTCCCTTCCGATCACCAGTGCCCTGGACGGCAGGCATTGGGACTCCACCCAGCGCCCTTGGAGGAAACAGGATGCGATGCTTCCAAGCACCGGGAAGACAGCTGCTTATCTGTAGTGGTCAGCAAGGCAGTCAGGAATGCCCTCGGTGACCTTCCTTCCTAGGCATGTTTGAAAGCTATGACCATCCTCCCTTCTATGGTGGGGTAAGCTGAGGAGATTTAATAGAGTGGGGTAGAAACCTGATATGCATAGATTTTTGCCAATTACTAATTTCTACAGTTTTGGTCAAATTCTCTTTTCCCACTCTTTAATTAACATCTGTGGCCGATTCCATACCTTTCTGCTGTCTTTCAATTATAAAAATTTCGGGCATTTTGATTTATCACTTCAATCTCAGACTCAGTTTATGTCTAATTTCCCTGTAAGTGTGTAGGTTGGAGTTGAGGCTTGGGAGATCTGGGGCAGGAATATGAAAGCTGCCGTTCACTCTTCTTCCTATCTAGCACCTGTATGTAGAGAAAGTGGTTGAAGGCAAGAGCTGGGAGTTGGTGGATAGAGAAGAAATAGTGTTTGCTGAGGCATACCTCCTCCTCTCCTGGGTCCACCAGTGCATTTTTTTGATGGGCAATATGGCTGCCATTTTTAGGTGGAACAATTCTTAGGGTGGAACTGTTCTGCACGTTTTATAATATTTACCATTTCTCCCCCCTTATGCTCAATACATGTTCCCACGGTGCCCTCAATCTTTTCCAAATACCATCTCAATCTTCCAAACATCTCATGGAGGGTCTATTATGTCATGGTTGAGAACTATTGCACCCTTCCAGAGTTGGGGCCAGAGAGAAGGGATGTAGGAGCAAGGTGTTAGATTTCTGGGCCTCATTCAGTGGTGGGAAGAAATCTCTGGTTGTTCCTTGGTTGGGTTTAGCTTCATGGGGATCTCTCCACTGCCATGTGGTAGTCTCTGTATAGACCATGTGGTTGGAATTTGGGGCAATGCCATTCATCCCCTATGGATCTGTCTCTTGCTACAGACCACCTTAGAGAAGGTAGTTGTGTCTTTTTTTTGTCCCCACCAGTGATCCGTGTCTCCAACAATTTCTCTGGGGAAGAGGTAGCCCCAGTGTAAAAGGGGGGCTTACCTTCTCCTTTTGGAAGCTCTTTGGGCAGTCCTATAATTCCATTGCACCCCGTAACTCCACACTCCTTTATGTGGAGCTATAAGAACACTGGGCTCCTCTTGCACATCCTCTGATAGGAGGCTATCTCCATCTTCTTCCAGGGCTCTTAACCAAGGATTTTGCCTTCATACATTCCCAGCAGGAATCAAGAACATTTGTGGATGCCTCCACTCTCTAGGGAAGCAGGTGAAATTCTCCTAAGAGACATCTTACATCCTCCTCTTGGATTGCAGCCCCAGTTTGGGACTTTGGATTATATAACTCAGTGAGCATCTGTCCAAGGGTGAGATACCAGTTTCCATTTTTCTGATATTCTTGTCTCTAAAAGTGGGTATTTTGCAATCCTCACCAGCTCTTGGCTTTGTAGAGAGTAGGGAAGCACACCTCTCCCATCTTATTTGGGAATGCCTTTCACCAAGGACCCACAAGTTTGATAGCTTTCAAATCCAATTCTCTGTTTCTTCTACATCCTTCTTAGATTACACTGGAAAAAGTTTTTATGTGTGTGTATCTGGGGTGGTTGGGGAGGAGGTGATGACAACCCTTTAGAGAGCCCTTGTACGGGGGACTTTGTTGTGGTTCCCATGAGTGTGGTGCATTTAGATTCTTCTTGTCCTCAGCCAGGCATCCTAGTTCCTGTTTTGGGGCAAAAGGAAAAGCCCTGCTCTACCTTCTCTGACACTGGAGTATTGTGCAGAGATGGGGAGTTGAAGATGGGGGACTCCTGGAGCCTTGACATTCACCCTGATGTTAGGTGCAGAAGCAGGAAGATAGGACCACATTCTGAGAATTAAGCCAAGAGGAAAAGAAAGCTCCCTGTTTACAGTCAAAGAATTCATAGTGATCTTCCTTGGCCATTGAGCCTTCCCTTTAAATAGGTGGAAGAGGAAAGAGCAAAAGGAGGTTGAGAGAACAGACTATGGAGGAAAGAATTCAGGGGAGAGAGAAATGGTATCTGCTTCAGGGGTACAGAATGGCTAGGCGCTTGATGAAGTGGGAGTAAGAGCTCAGCTCTTGGCACTGTCATGAGGAAGAGGAAGAAGATTCACAAGTAAAACCTATTCATCCATTCATCCATCTTTCCATCCATCCATCCATCCATCTATCCATGTATCCATCTATGTAGCCATCCATTCAACAAATATTACTGTGCATCTACTGAGAAAAGTACTGTGCAATGAAAATAACTTCTTGCCGTGCCTCATCTCTCCTTGTTCTTGCCTCACCTGGTTTGCCTGGCAAGGTACAGAATTATGAGGACCATATATTCCTAGACACAGGACCTTCTGGGTAAAGAACCTACTACAGAATAAAGTAGGTCAGAGAAGATCATGGGGGATGAGAACTTTTTAAAAAATAATTTTTAATTGACATGTAATATTTATACTTGTTTATGGGGTACAATATTATAATTTATTACATGTATACATTGAGTAATGATTAAGTCAGGGTAATTAGCAATGTTATCTCTTCAAACAGTATCATTTCTGTGTGTTGGGGGGACCTTTAAACTCTTTTCCTATGGTTATTTATTTAATTTTTTTCTGAGACAGGTTCTTGCTATGTCACCAAGTTTGGCCTGAACTTATGATCCTCTTGCTTCCACCTCCCAAGTGCTGGGATTACGGGTGTGTAACAACCACATCTGGCCCTCTAGTTATTTTGAAATGTATAGTTGTTGTTGACTATATTTGCCATTTTGTGATACAGGACATTAATACTACTCTTCCCCAGCCTCTAGCAACTGTTTTTGTACCAATTATCTACGTTAACACTCTCCCCCTCTTCTCACTTCCCTTCTTAGATTCTAATGACTTCTGTTTGACTTTCTACTTCCATATGATCAACATTTTTGGCTTCCACCTATGCATAAGAACACGTGGTATTTGTTTTTCTGTACTTGGCTTCTTTCACTTAACATAATGTCCTCCAATTCCATCCATATTGCCACAAATGACAAGATATCATACCTTTTTATGGCTAAACAGTATTCTCTTATGTCTATATAGTGCTTAAAAATCCAATCAACTATCAATGGATGTCTTGATTGATTTCACATCTTGGCTATTGTGAGTAGTGCCGCAAAGAACATGGGCATACAGGCATTGCTTTGATATAATGATTTCATTTTCTTTGGATATATACCCAGTGGTGAGATTGCAAGATAATATAGTACTTATATTTCCCCCTTTTGAGAAATTTCCTTACTGTTTTCCATAATGGTTGTACTAATTTTATCCCTACCAATGGTATGTGAGTACTCCATTCACTAAATCCTCGGTAGCATTTGTTTTTATTTTTTATTACTTTTGATAACAACTATTGTGACTAGGGTGAGATGATATCTCATTTGTGATTTTGATTTGCATTTCTCTGAGGATTAGTGATGTTAAGCATTTTTCACATGCTTGTTGGGCATTTATAAGTCTTCTTTTTGAGAAATGTCTATTGCAGTCTTTTGCTCATTTTAAAACTGGATTGCTTTGTTCTTTGCTTTTGAATTGTTTAAGTTCTTTATATATTAATTCCTTTAGGTTAATAGTTTGAAAATATTTTCTTGCATTCTGTAGGTTGGGTTTTCAATATGTTGATTGCTTCCTTTGCTGTGCAGAAACTTGAGTTTGATTATTACCATTTGTCTATTTTTGTTGTTGTTGTTATTGTCTGTGATTTTGGGCTCTTAGTCAAAAAAACTTTGTCTATACCAGTGTTTTGAATTGTTTTGCGTATGTTTTCCTCTAGTGGGTTTATAGTTTCAAGCCTTACACTTAAGCCCTAGATATTTGAGACTGCTGATCTGCTGATGTTCTTAGCTAGTAATTGAATTCCCTCTTGGTTTACTTCTTTATAAAATGAGATATAAAGGGGACATAAGTTTTTTTTTATTAGTTGTTGTGAACTTTAGAGATGGGGGCCTGAATTAAACATGTAGTGACTATATATATATATGTATATATATACATATATATGTATATATATATACACACACACACACACAGATACACATACATTCAACTCTAGATGCAGATTTATTGTCTCCCTAATTCATATGAGGACACAGAGCATCACAAAAGGTAAATCTGTTAGAGTCTGACTTCAAATTCAAGTGTGTTTGATTCCAAGGCCCACAGCACTTTCTGGTTATAACACAATGCCTCTACAGGTAGAGTATATAATGGAAGATAAGCAAAAAAGAAGAAATCACGTTTGAAAAAAATCTAGAGAGGATTAACAGACTATCTTTAGGGCAATGCCTTGAGGAAGATGCTGAGGAATTTATTATTTGTGTGAAATAGTTAGAAGTAGGTTTTAATTTATGTCTGGGGCCAGAGTTTGTTTTTCTTGCCATTGTTTTCAGATCTGCCTAAGAACATCACTCCTAGAGCCTCATGGGGGCCAGACTCCTTTCTCTGCCTTCTTCTGAGAGGGAAGACATCAATTTTCTGTTCAGTTCCCTCTGCCCCATGATGGTCCCCCCACCTTTGTATATGTCTGTGTCCTTATCAGTAAGATGGGCACACTCTTAGCCCATTCCTCATGGGACATTTTTGAGAATTAAATATGATGATTTGCATTGAAAGGGCTTGGTATGGGCTTTGGCAATTTACTAAGAACTGATTAAATGTTAGCACCAGCATAATTATTGAAATTTGTGGTTTTATGAAATCAAACAATTTTTCTCCTAAAATATAAGTAATTATTCAGTTTTCTTTATTTTTGTTTTAGTATCTTTTCTATCCATCTTAACCTACCAGGAACCGTGAAGCAAAGTCATACAAAATTTTTGGAAAACCTGCCTTGTTCTATCCTGTCACAGATTTCCACTGTAGGGCAGATTTTCTGAGTCAACTTGATTATATTTTTATGTTGAGGGGATGCAGTCCGTCTATTGACCCATTTTTATTTCTGCTTCAAATGCCCTATCAGTTTTGCTTTTCCTTCAGTTTCCTCCAGGGAATTGCATTTCCTTACTTGAAGAGCAGAGGGAACTGAACAGGAAATTGATGTCTTAATAATGATGACAAGAATGAGGGTCACTGGGATGAAAATGAAAACTGACACTTAAATTGCCCTCTGTGGTTTCTTAATGACTTGTTGTGGCTTAGAGTGTTATGCTGTTTCTCATAAAAGGAAACCAAACATATACTGGGGTTTGTTGAAATGCCAGGATGAATGAAGCTTTTCAGAATAGCAAACATTTTCCTATGGCTTTACAACTCCTGTGATTATGTTAATGCCAAGGAGATGGAATAGGGACATGAGGTAGACCAGGATCACCACGAATCCCATTTCCTCCCATACTCATATTTTAGATTGTAAATTTCAATAACAAAATTGTGGTACAACCTGAGCTCCCTGTATACCTAACCCATCCTTCTCTCCATTTGTGCTTTTTCTTTTCAGTCAGAACATGTTTAGGAGAGACAGGTGACTTACTGTTGGAGTAGTTTAGGTCTTCGATTTGTACCTGAAAGAAAGCTAAACTAGAGAAATCTTGAAATACATTTTAACATCTGACACATTCAGGGCTGGCGACATATTCTGGGTTACATTATAGCAGAAAGAATCACATTTTCATACAGGGGGCTCTGGTATTAGGAATCAAGTCTGAAATTGATACCATACTGGCTGCTTGTGGGATGATTTTTTAAGAACATCTAAAACTGCAGTATGATTAGGCCTGCCATAAAAGACACACACACACACACACACACACACACACACACACACACACACGCACACACACACACCCCTTGATAATGGGATGAAAAGACTGCTGTATGTCTTTCAATTGCTTAAATCATTTATGGCTTCTTCTGTCCCTCAAGTGGACTTCACTAGGAGGTTTACTTGTTTGTGTTTTTAAAATCAGATCAACATCTATAGTTTTGGCACCTCTCCTTTTCCTTCTGCTTCTGGGAGACAAAGTCTGCTCTTTTTATCTTATGAGTTGCCCTTGAGGTACCTGTGATTCTGTTGCGTCTTTGTCAGGAGTGATGGATATTTTTGAATTCTTGGGTATCTCTGCTGGTGGAAAATTATAAATTTTGAGTAAAAAGGGTGAAGGTATAGATTTTTGAGTATTAAATTTTTGAATTGATAATTAATTTAATAAAATTTTATGTTTGAGGTACTGTAATTAGGATACACACACGTACACACATAGACATATATGTTTGTTGTTAGGTGCTGTTGAGGTGTGTGTGACTCATACCGACCGTCATCTGGTTTTCAATGGCTAATAGTTATAGAGATTGTTTCAGGAGTGGACTGCCACATCCTTTTCATATATATATGTATACAGCCTGTGTGTGTGTGTGTGTGTGTGTGTGTGTGTGTGTATACATATTTTCCCCCAAGTTTTTTGAGACAAGGTCTTACTACATAGCCAGGTGGCCAGGGCTGGTCTGGAACTTGCAATCTTCCTGCCTTAGCCTCCCACATGCTGGGATTGTAGGCCTGCACTACCATGCCTGTCTCTATTAGTCTCTATTGATTAGGAAAAATTATGACTCACCAAGAGATGACTCTTCCTGGCCTAAAAATAAAGGACTTGCTCATGGTCTTGGTGCACTTCTAATCAAATTCATTTCCTTATCTTTTGAGTGACAGATTTACCACAAGCATCTTTTGAGTGACAGATTTACCACAAGAAGTTAAAGACTGGAGCTAATGTGATTTCCCTTTTTTTGACTTGTTTATTTTTGACCTATACTTTTTAATGTTGTTGTTGTTGTTGTTAGTTGCTGTCAAGATGGGTCCACTCACAGTGACGCTATGTACAACAGAATGAAACACTCTCTGACACTGTGCCATGCCTGGCACTATTGTTACTGCTTCTCTGCTATTCATAGGGTTTTCAATGGCTGACTGATTTTTGAAAGTAGGTTGCCAGGTCCTCTTCCCAAACCTATAGCACCTGGTGTTCCCGGGTGGTCTTCCATTCAAGTACTAACCAGGCCCAACCCTGCTTAGCTTCCAAGATCTGATGAGAATAGTTGCCAGGCTTATTTGGCTATAGTTAGGTGGTGGTTGTTAGGTACCATCGAGTTGAGTCCAACTCATAGTGACCCTATGTACAGCAGATCAAAACACTTGCTGATTCTGTGCCAGGCAAACAATCTTATTTATGTTTAAGCCCATTGTTGCAGACACTGTGTCAGTCCATCTGGTGGAGGGTTTTCCTCTTTTGTGTTGACCTGCCACTCTCCCAAACATGATGTCCTTCTCCAGGGATTGATCTCTCCTGACTACATGTCCGAAATAGATAAGATGCAGTCTGGCCATTCTTGCCTCTAAGGAGCATTCCGGTTGTACCTCTTTCAGGACAGATCCGTTGGTTCTTTTGGCAGTCCACGGTATATTCAATAGACGTCTCCAGCACCACAATTCAAAAGCATCAATTCTTTTTCTGTCTCTCTTGTTCAATGTCCAGCTTTCACAACCATATGATGCAACTGAAAATACCATGGCATGAGTCCGACGCACCTTCGTCTTCAATGTGACATCTTTGCTTTTCAATACTCTAAAGACATATGTTTTAATATTAAATATTTATTGAAATCTATCATCCACATATGAGAGATTGCTGGGTCTAGCTTATTTCACTTGAAATAGTAATCCCTAGTTCCATCCATTTATTATTTTTTTAATTTAAAAGTAAGACTTCCAATTCAGAGTCCAGAGCCTAGCCTAGGGAGGTCTAGCCTGATGAACTCTAGAAATATGAAATATAAGGGTGAAAAAACCTTTGGCTCATTAATGGCCATCTTTCTTTCCAGTTGCTATTCTCAGGGGTCAGGGTGAGGATTTGTAGTTCTTTCTTTGGAAGTGTCCATTACTGTTTTGTCAATTCATATTCTACTTTCAAGTGATTATTAAATATATTGGCTTCCTATTTTCTTAGTATTTCTATAGTCTTTCCTTATTTTAAACCATTTTTCCCATCCTTAATATTCCTTTAACCTTAACTTTCCAAAGTTTCAAATAATAAATTGGCAGGGGTAAAATTGGTGGATGAACTGCAAGAAACAGCATTCTAATTTACATTTACTCTAAAATTTGCAAAAAATATAAAAAAGAAATTGAGGCTTTCAGGTATAAAGTAGATCATTGTTATTATTTATAATGGTGGTGATAATCACTAACATATCAAAATTTCCATGGAAAAAGGCAAGATATATTTCTGTCAGAGGAGCGAATTTGAAAGCTGATGATCAGTTAAGTAAAGCTACTTCTTATCTCAGTATGGTTGTTAAGGCACAGAATTGAGGTGAGGTCATCTTGGTAAAGAGTGGTATTCATGTGCACTTGTTTCACAGGAAATTTCATATCTGAGACTGATAACATTTGAGATACCAGTAGTTCCTATGAAATTAATGTTGCAACACAGTGTGTATTAAGTCTAATTTCTCTGAGTTTTAAAATTAAAATGAACCAATAGTCTTATAGCAAGTATCCTAATTGATAACATTTGTTAAGGGTGAATACATTGGGTACTGGGGAAAATGCTATATCTTACTTCATCTGATCATTCCAACACTCAGTTCCACAGGGAGTAGTTGTTAGATTCTGTCGAGTCGGTATCCGACTCATAGCTACCCTACATACAACAGGTGAAACACTATCGTCAGTGCTTCTCTGCTGTTCATAGGGTTTTCAATGGCGGAATGATTTTGGGAGTGGGTTGCCAGGTCCTTCTCCCAAGCCTACAGCACCTGGTGTTCCCAGGCGGTTCTGCAGGGAGTAAGATTATTTTATAGACAAAGAACTGAGACTTCAAGAGGTTATGGACTTATCCAGGTAAAGTAAGGTAATATTGACAAGCTAGATGTGGCAGTATCTGTTAGGTTTGTTAGTCTCCATTTTAAGAACAAACATGTTTTAAGCACTTTTTATTGTTCCATGGGTTTTCACATATTATTGTTATTGTATTTAATCTTCAAAATAATCCTCTGAAGTAAGACATGGATACTTTTATTTTTACAGATAAGGAAACTGAGCACCAATGAGGTCAAGTGTAAGGCAATATGATATAACTAGAAAGTGATAAAGCTAGGATTTGAGTCTGCCTCTCCTGACTGCAAATCAGAAATGGATTTCAAAACTGATAAATCATTCCTGGAAATGATAGCCCTCATTTTAGACTGCAGGTAGGAATACTGTATTCTTCCTAGAACATGAGGGAAGATTGGAATATTTAGTTACAATCTAGGACCAAGAGCAGTCGTTGCCTCCTCCTCCCCCTCCTCCTCCTCCTCCTCCTTCTTCTTCT
>VMDO01011215.1:0-67929 GCA_007922755.1 Pedetes capensis
CATATCTCTTCAATTTCTATGCTGAGCAAATAATCTGAGAAGATGGACTTTATGAAGAATAATGCAGCATCAAGACTGGAGGAAGACTCATTAACAATCTTGCATTATGCAGACGACACAACTCTGCTTACTGAAAGGGAAGAAAATTTGAAACATTTACTGATGAAGATCAAAGAACATAGCCTTCAGTATGGATTGACACTCAATGTCAATGAAATGAAATCGTTACAACTGGGTCAGTATTCGACTTCACAATGAGTGGAAAAAAGATTGAGGTTGTGCATGATTTTTCTTTACTTTGTTCTACAGTCAACACCTGTGGAAGCAGCAGTCAAAAAATCAAAAGATGTATTGCTTTGGGAAGAGCTGTGGCAAAAGATCTCTTTAAAGTATTGAAAAGTAAAGATGTCACATTGAAGATAAAGATGTGCCTGACTCATGCCATGGTATTTTCAGTTACATCATATGGTTGTGAAAGCTGGACCTTGGACAAGGAAGACAGGAGAAGAATTGTTGCTTTTGAATTATGGTGCTAGAGATGATTATTGAATATACCATGGACTGCCAAAAGAACCATCAGATCTGTCCTAGAAGTGCAACCAGAGTGCTCCTTGGAAGCAAGGATGGCCAGACTGCATCTTACATATTTTGGACATGTAGTCAAGTGGGACCAATCCCTGGAGAAGGCCATTATGTTTGTGAGAGTGGCAGGTCAATGGAAAAAAAATAAAGAAAAAAAAAAAGACTTCCTTTTTAGCAACAACAAACAGGAAGAGAAAGACATCAAAATAACAATCCCATTCACAACAGCCCACCAAATAAATAAATATTTAGGAATCAATCTAACCAAAGATCCTGAAGACCTCTACAATGCAAACTTCAAAACACTAAAGAGAGAAATTGCAAAGGATACTACAAGGTGGGAAGACCTCCCTTGTTTATGGATCAAGAGAATTAATATTGTGAAAATGCCTGTACTACCAAAAGCAGTCTACAGATTTGATGCAATCCCCATAAAAATTTCAATGATATAGTTCACAGAAGTAGAAAAAACAATCTTAAAGTTCATATGGAAACATAAAAGACCACATATAGCCAAAACAACCCAAAACAGCAAAAACAGTGCAGGAGGCATCAGAATATCTCACTTGAACCTATACTACAAGGCCATTGTAGCAAAACAGCCTAGCACTGGCACAAAAATAGGCATGAAGATCAGTGGAACAGATTAGAAGACCCAGGCATACACCCGTGCAACTACAGCCACCTGATCTTTGGCAAAGAGGCCAAAGGCGTACATTGGAGAAAAGATAGCCTTTTAAACAAAAGGTAGTAGGAAAATTGGATAACCATATGTAGAAGAATGAAATTATACCTGTACCTCTCAACCTGTATGAAAATCAATTCAAAGTGGATGAGAGACCTCAACATAAAACCGTAAACCTTAAAAGTACTAGAAGAAAAGATAGGGAACACATTCCAACATATAGGCATAGTGAAGTACTTCCTTAACAAGACTCCAATAGCCTCAGAAACTGCACCAAGAATGGACAAATGGGATTACATAAAGCTAAAAAGTTTTATATAGTTAAGGAAATAATCAACAGAGTAAAAGGAGAGCCTACAGAATTTGAAAAAAATCTTTGAAGTCTGCACATCTGACAGAAGATTAATATCTAAGATATACAAAGAATTCAAGAAGTTAAACACCAAAGTAACAAATAGTCCACTAAATAAGTGAGCAATGGAACTGAACAGATAGTTCTCAAAAGAAGTAATACAGGGGAAGTGAACATGGGCAGTGTACAATGAAATGCATGTATGGAAATGTCTGAATGAGACCTGTTAAATTCTATATTAAAAATTACCAATAAAAATAAATTATAAAAAATGAACCAACAAAAAATTCAAGATTTCTGTTATGAGGAAGAAGAGTGACAATGTAGTAGGCAACTAATAGTCTCTGGTACAGATAGACTTATTTTTAATAAATCATAGTTTTTTCTAAAAATAAGAAATACAATGGCCAATAAACATGTGAAGAAATATTCAATATCCCTAGTCCCATCAGGGAAATGCAAATCAAAACTACACTGAGATTCCATCTCACATCAGTAAGAATGACCAATATTAACAAAACACACAACAACAAACCCTGGCAAGGATTAGGAGAAAAAGGAATACTTTTATACTGCTTGTGGTGCTGTAAATAAATTCAAACACTATGTAAATCAGTATGGAGGTACCTTAGAAAACTAAAAATAGAACTACCATATGACCAGCTATACCACTTCTATGAACATACCCAACAAAGGTAAGTCATCATGTCACTGGGAAACACTTTCATATTTAATGCAGTCAGATATCCACCAACAGATGATTGAATTAAAAATGTGGTGTATATATATACACAATGGAATATTATTCAGCAGTAAAGAATAATGAAATTACATCATTTGTAGCAAAATTGATGGAACTGGAGAGCATAATTTAAAGCAAAATAACCCTGACTCAAAAAGAGAAATACCTCATGTTCTCTCTCATATGTGGGACCTAGATATACTTAGTGGGAGGGGGTGGACAAGGGGGAAGGTGGGAGGGGGAAGAGGAACAATTTAGAGGGGTAAAGGGAGAGAAAAAGTGCAAAATACAGGATGCAACTGTATCAAAATCCAAAAAAATTATCCTATAACTCATAATTGCATACAACTATCATTCCATGGTAATAAAAATTTTTCTCCTTTTTTGCTTACTTTGTTCTGTAAAATGTTTAGGGAGAGGGAATTATGAGCAATCCTGATTTGATAATTGCATAGTGGATATATGAACTGAAAACAAATCTAAGGAAATCTAAATCTAATCTGTTGTAAGTTGGTAAAGCTCAGGCACATACTCCCTCTTTTTTCTTCATACTATGATCATTCCATTGAAGTGTAAGTCCTGCCCTTCAGTTCTAGGGACATATGAGTGTTTAGGACTGTTCAGTAGTTTGTCTGAACCTACTGGTAACTGGGCTCTGTGTTCAGGGCATTAAGTTTTTATTTTTATTTTTATTTTATTTTTAAAAATTTCATTTATTTATTTACCCCAACATGCACTATGACAAGACTTGACTTTGCAGCAATAGGTGATTCTCCTGAGATTGCTGCTTGTTATGGTTTGAATACGAAATGTCCCTCACAGGCTCATGCATCTGTCTTCCTTACCACTCTAAAGTGCTTTTGCTTCTAAATTTTTCTGGGGCAGCCTTTGGGGTACCTTAATTCCTCCTCTGTTCTTCATTCCCTGGGAGTCTATTATTATTAATCTTCTTAGTTACCACTCTGAAAGTCTCTTCTCTTGCTATGCTGCATACTTCCCACTTTACACCTTAACCATGGCCTCTCAGTTTCCGCATTGACTTAATGTGATCCTCCTCCAAACCATCTGTTAAATTTTTTGTGAATCTAACATCTCATTTCAATGTTTCAATGTTAAGGTGACCTGCCCCATCCTACTTTCCTGCTTCCACATTAAGGATTGCACTCGGCAACCAAGCAAAGCTGAATGGGTTTAAATACAGCACATTCCTGTGAACTATTGCCTTATTTGGAAACCTGAGAGGTTGACAGTTTCCATGCCAAGCACATGTTAAACCCTTCTATATCCTTCATTTATGCTTTAAAAAAAATTTGTACTATTAGATTTGAGGTCAAGTTTACATTTCACGTGTAGCTCCTGGATACTATACCCCACAGCAACTGAGTGGCCTGTTCACTACCCATGTTGTAAGCAGGGTAGTTACCTTTGTTATGCTTTGATTGACAAAACATTCCTTGGTCTCTTTACTTATTATCAATTCACTTCTCCCTTGTCCATGAAGAATTTTTTAAGACACTAAACAGTTTATATATTTTTCTGTTCTGAGTTTTTACAAATGGTAACTTGAGTGGTACAGATTAATTACCATGAGACCTCCATGCCTCTTCATTCAATATTAAAGATGTTTCTTCATCTGTTTATACCGAGAAGAATGCCACTTTCTTTTGTCTGGTTTTCTATATCCTGGGCATACAGATCCATTCTCCTAGATATCAATGCTAACAATTCTTCCATGGGTAGGACTAGATCTCATGATTACTCTGTATCCACAGTTTCTAATATCTTGCTCTGTATGGGTTAGATGCTCTGCATATCCTACCCCGAATGACTAATAGATTAATTTTAGGATATAGCCATGTTTAACATGATACCATCACATGTAACACACAATCAATTCCAGAATTCTAAGGTAAAGAGGTGTAACTGCTCCCCCAGAAGGCACAACATGTGTTTCAGGAATGAGTGAAGCACACTTTCAGATAGGGATTACCTCTAGTATTTACACAGTGCTTATTGCTGTTGTTAGGTGCCGTCGAGTCGGGCCTGACTCACAGCAACCCTCATAGGGTTTTCAACGGCTGATTGTTTCGGGGTTGTTTTGGGGAGTGGATTGCCACACCCTTCTCCCATTTTTGTGGTGCTGGGAATCAAATTTGGGACCTCAGAGATTGCAGAGCAGTGTTCTACCAACTGAGCTAAATCCCAGCCCCACAGAGTGCTTAGCATGCATGTATTTCCCAGCATTATTCTAGATATCTTTATCTTTGAGGTGGATACTACTATTAACCCTCTTTTATATGCAAGGAAAGTGAGGCACAGCTATTACTTATAGAATTAAAATTAGAACCAGTGAAATCTTTCTCTATACTCTTAACTACCTCTTAATGCCTTCAGGTTGTTGGAACATCACAATTTTTTAGCAATCAGAAACAGTGATAAGAAAAGTCTTCAAGGATCTGCAGGAGGTTTCGCTGATAGACTTGGCAATGATGAAGTTAAAGGCCATGTTTTGTATGTCCTATATGTGAAAAAGACTGTGAACATTGCTCTTTTTAAGTACTGATAAGCTCTGGAGGTTGTACGCATGTATGCTGTAACAATCACAGCCACAGTATAACTTCAAAATACAAGATACAAATTTGCTGATGAATGTGCTTTCAGAGATATTTTTTTCTGTCCATATTAATAATACATAAGACATGTTTGCCAAATATTACATCAGTTTTTCTGTAAAGGACCAGATAGTAAATAATTTTGGCTTTCTGCCCTTAAAGGTCCCTGTCATGACTATTCAACTTTACCACTGCATTGCAAAAGCACCCAGGAACAGGATATAAATGAATGGATGTGACCGTGTTCCAATAAAATCCTACTGATAAAAATAGACAGTGGGCTGGGTTTGACTGAGGAGCCATAATTTCCTCACTCCTGTTTTTAGTAAATAATTTGTGTCTGGTCACATGAGTACTGGGAATATGGAGTATCAAATCTACAGCTTTCAAACCATTCCCTCTGCACCTCTGTTAGGAACCACTGAATAATGTTGTTGTTAGGTGCCGTCCAGTCGGTATCCGACTCATAGCGACCCTCATGGGGTTTTCAATGGCAGATTGTTTTGAGATTGCCTTGGGAGTGGATTGCCAGGTCCTTCTCCCATTTTTGCGGTGCTGGGAATTGAACTGGGGACCTCAGAGACTGCAGAGTGGTGCTCTACCAACTGAGCTAAATCCCAGCCCATTGAATAATGGAACTACATTTTAATTTCTCTGTCAGACTTTCACTCTTCATTCCATCAGTGGATTTTCGAAAAATGCTTCTTAGATGTTCAACCAAATAACAGCTCTAAGAGTAATAACAAACTGGATGCTTTGTACATTACTTCACATGCATCAATTTTTGAGGACTTGGGAAGGCACAAGTATTCAATTTTCATTTCCTGTAATTTAGAACTACTCATTCTTGACACCTCAGATTTGTTTCCAACCCTTATTTCTTAAAAATCTTGTGGGGCAAGGGAAGGGACAGGATAGGGTTGAAAGGGGAAGAGATGGAGAAAGGGAATAGGGGACTCAGAGGAAGAGAGAGAACAGATGACAAAGCAGGGGAGACGGTATGCTACACAGAAATATTTGCAGCATTCTTCAGATGCAGGCTATGCCAATATGCAGCAGCTTATAAAGAGTCTGCCATGGATAGCATATAAATACGATAACCCTGTCTAATAAACACACACAAAATTATAAAACTTATGTAGGTGTTGTCAAAAGCAATGGAACCAATCACCACTAAATATTTTACAAATCCATAGAACTAATGCATGGACTTTGCATTAAAATATTGCTATTGTAGGATAGGCCTGCAGCCATAGCCTTGTGGCATCCAATCCCGTCAGATCTTGGAAGCTAAGCAGGGTCAGGCCTGGTTAGTACCTGGATGGGAGACCACCTGGGAACACCAGAAGCTGTAGGCTTGGGAGAAGGACCTGGCAACCCCCTCCCAAAAATCAATCTGCCATTGAAAACCCTATGAACAGCAGAGATGCACTGACAATAGTGTTTCCTCTGTTGTACAGAGGGTTGCTATGAGTCGGATACCGACTCAACGGCACCTAACAACAACAATTGTAGGATAGAAATATGTGAAGAAATTTTATTAGGTTTTGGTTTGTATTAAATAACTTTTTTTCTCCTTCTTATGGAGGTAATAGACCATCTGACTTGACTTCAGAAAAGTTGCTGTCAAGGCAATGGTGAGACCTACTTTGTCCTCTTGTCAGAATTGTGTTTGAGGGATGCCCTATGTAGAAATGTAACCAAGCTCAAGGGAAAGAAAAGGGACCTTCTAGATGCTATGGTCAAGTATTGGTGTTATCAGACAATGGTTATTAGGGGCAGCTGGCTCGAGGGTATGGAAAGGCTTTGCTTTTCCAGTACTTGGTCTCTGGATCTGGGAAATAACATATTCTAAAGAATGAAGTCAGCATGTGTTGTATTTAAGGAAATATAAATTTTCCTTAATTTGGATCAAGTGTCATTTTCTGAAAAGTTTCTAATGGTGTTGGTGGAAAGTCATTGTGTTTGTGTTGACACATGCTTTGCTGCTGGATAACCAGGAAGAATGAAGTCTCCTATGCTTGTGGGGAGAGCAATAGCTTCACCCCAACTCTACATACAAAAGAATGAAACACTACTCAACACTGCCATGCCCAGCACTATTGTCAGTGCTTCTCTGCTATTCATAGGGTTTTCAATGGCTGATTGTTTTGGGACTGGGCTGCCTGGTCCTTCTCTCAAGAATGCAGCACCTGGTGTTCCCAGGCAGCCTCTCATTCAAGTACTAATCAGGCCCAACCCTGCTTGGCTTCTGAGATCTGACAAGATCTGTTGCCAGGGTGGTATGGCTGTAGACTCTGGTGTTATTTGTACCTCCTAATGCAGGCTTGGAACTCTGCCACTGCAGGTATCTTATGGCTTGATGGAAAAGTAAAACAAGCTCTTTTAGTTAGGCAATGGGTTTCCCTTCAAAGGGAGGATATAGCTATGTGATATGAAGATTTGAAGAAAAGAAAGAGCGTATCTCAGAAGACAGAAGGAAAAGGAGACTAATATGGATGTGTCTCCATGGGATTTATCTGAGGAGGGCTTAAGTTATTTATTTTTACTTTTCCCATGAACTCTGGGAATGACTATATTTAAATGAATGTTTTAAAGTTTTTTTTTTCTATATAGACTTCACCTGCCTACTCCCAACTCCGATAAAGTGATATCCCAGTGTATGTTGTGATGTGGTTTGTGCTTGGATTTAAAAGATGCAAAGCTAAAGAACCCCCTCACCACGGAGCCTGCATGTGGTTATAAGATGGGATGTGGGCATCCTAGGTGGAGCTGAAACCCATCAGTGGGCAGGGGTAGCAATAGAGAGAGGAGCAGCTGTCAACTGAATGGTATAGAAGCAGATGTAAGATCCCCAAACAATCTTCATGAGATGAAAACAAATACTGCTGTCAAAATCAGAGAATCCACAGTAAAGTTCTATGCTGATTCACTTGGCTTCAATGTCTTACACCTACAGGTTGCCTGAAATAAAACATTTTAAGAACTCTGATGCCAGAGAAGCCATCAGATACATCTGACAGTAAATGAAAAAATCTTATCTCCTTGCATCAAGTCTCTCAAACTGTCTTCAATATTCGCCAGAAACAATGATTTAAGCAATTGTCTCCTCCTGTTTGATGTGGAGAAGACAATCTCTCAATAGGGAGAAGGACCTGGCAGCCCCACTCTTGAAACAATTAGCCATTGAAAACCCTGTGAATAGCAGAGAAGCACTATCAAATATAATGCCAGAAAAATGAGCCCTGCAGCCTGAAAGGAATTCAAGAAATGACAGGGGAAGAATTGCCTTCTCAAAGTAGAGTTGACCTTAATGACTGGAATGGAGTAAAACCTCTGGGACCTCCTCCTGCTGATGTAGCACAACTCAAAATGAGAAGAAACAGTGACTGCAACATTGGGCTCAAACATAAAAAAGATTGTATGCATGGCACAGTGTTGGATAGTGTTCATTCTGTTGTACTTAGGGTCACCATAAGTTGGACATGACTCAGAGATACCTAACACCACCACCACTACCTGATGTGGCATGCACTTCCTCAGTTAACCCTAGGTCATTGCTGCTATTAGCTGATTGAAACAGAATGGTTCAGAATGATTATTTTCCTTTGTATTCAGGTAGACCGTTCCATGTCATTATCACTAGTACTATTCCTCTTGCTTCCATATTTCTCCCTTGCATCTGTTTCTTCCAGACTTAAAGGAAAAGGAGCCACTTTTTGGGTGTCCTGTCTGGGAATGGGAGTGGAAATGGGCCAATGGAGATGAGAGGTGAGCACCAATGGAGTCAGAGACTTTAATTAATATTGAGTTGGCAGCAAGGGCTTTAAAATCAGATAGACACACTTTGGGATATTAGGCAAGATGCTTAATCTTTCTAAGCCTCAATTCTTTATCAGTTAAAAAAAAAAGGGTAATAATGGGAACTAATTAGGGTCATTGTAAAAAGTATGTGCAAAATGCATGAAAAACATTTAGGACAATGCCTGGGTCATGGTAAACACTCAGTAATTGCTTTTTATTCAATAGATACTTCTTGAATTAATATCCAAATATTAAAGCTAATCAGCATAACAATTGAAAGATGGTATCACCATTTCCAATGGGAATAATTTGAATTCTGATTTCCTGTTTCTGACACTGGATAAGAGAAGTAATAGCCTCTCCTTTGCTCACAATTAGCATCTATATGAGTGGATCTTATGCAAAGGAGACATTTGCATTTATAGTAACTGGAGGAATGAGTTCTAAACGATGTGGACTGTTTGACACTTTATTTTCTTGTTTTGTAGTATTGCAATAGTGCCTGTATCCAATGAACCTGAGTCTTCATATCTGACTGTATGGAAGTCATTAGGCAAATATGTGAATGCCCTCTGTTTAAATTAATGACATATGCTTCCACTCTGTATGTTTTGGACAAATAATCACAATTTTCAGTGCAGCTCAGGACAATTCATAGTTTAAGTGAAATCTCACCACTTAAAAGTTTATCTTGCCAAGTTACCAGTACACTAGTATGTGGGACAAAAGGAAAATTGTTGCTGATGCATAAACATTTTCATTTCAGCCTCATTATGTGACTAAATATATTCTGGGATATTTCCATTGCTTGGAATGCCTTTACTTCTCATTTGTTATAGCAACAATAACAACAACAACAGCATTTATGGACCACTTATTTTGTACTAGACATGGTTTCTAGTACATGTTCTATCTAAATTTAACCTCAGCACTCCTTTGATATGACAAATACAATTCAATCCCACTTTTACAAATGTGAAAAGTAAAATTTGGCAATTTTTGAATAACCAGTTCAAGGCCACACAGCTATTAACTGACAGAGCTCAGATTTGAAGCCAGAAAGTTTGTTCCAGAATTCATCCTCTTAAAAATTACACTGTGCTGAGAATTGACAAATTGGATTGTAGGAAATTAAAAAGTTTCTGCACAGCAAATGGAATAATTAACAGAATGAAGAGACAAGCTACGGAATAGGAGAAAATCTTTATCAGCTATACATCAGGAAGGGGATTAATACCTGCAATATATAAAGAACTCAATAAACACCAAAGTATTAGATGATACAATAAAAATGGGCAAAATGAAATAGTTCTCAAATGAGAAAATATAAATGTCCAATGAACATATGAACATTAGCAAAATGCAGGTCAAAACTACATTGAAATTCCAATTCCCTCCAGTTAGAATGGATATCATCAAGAAAATGAACAATAGCAAATACCGAGAGAAAGAAATCCTCATTCACTACTGGTGGGAATGTAAGTTAGCATAGCCACTGTAAAAATCAGTATGGCGGTTCCTCAAAAAACTGAAAATACAACTATCATATGATTCAGCTACTCTACTCCTGGATATATACCAAAAGGGTTCTAAATCAGCATAGTACAGAGATACCTGCACATTCATGTTTATTGTGGCACTATTCACAATAGCCAATGTATGGAATTAGCCTAGTCTGTCAACAGATGAATAGATAAAGAAAATGTTTTATATATACACAATGAAGTTTTATTCAGCCATAAAGCAGAACAAATTTATTCATTTGCAGGAAAATGGAAAGAACTGGAGGTCATCATATTAGGCAAATAAGCCAGGCTCAGAAAGACAAATATCATGTTTTCTCTCATTTGTGGACTATAGGTTTTTATATGTAAGTCATATATATATATATATATATATATATATATATATATATGCACACACATACATATATACATATGTATACACATATATACACATATATATACATATATGTACACACATGCACACATAAATTGTGACATATATAATAAGTCAGTATTTGAAGGGAAAGAAAGGGAATTAAAGGGGGGAGGGGTAACAAGAGCAGGGAATGGGGGAAGAAGAACAAATATCACATTTTTCTGTCACACAGACACTAGATATGTCACAAAATCCTAAAGTGGACTATTTGTGGAAAGGAAGGGGACCAGCAGGAGCGGAGAGGAGTACATGAAAGGGTAATGGGTGTGAATGTGAGCAATACACAATGACATGTACATGTTGTTGTTGTTAGGTGCCATCAAGTCATGTCCAACTCATAGTGACCCTTATAGGGTTTTCAATAGCTGATTGTTTCAGGATTGCCTTGGGAGTGGATTGCCACGTCCTTCTCCCATTTTTTGCAGTGCCGGGAATCTAACCTGGGACCTCAGAGCCTGCAGAGCGGTGCTCTACCAACTGAGCTAAATCCCAGCCAGACATGCATATATGATATATTATAATGAAACCTGTTTTGTGTACTAAAAAAATTACCAGTAAGGAAAGAAAAAATTATACTGTGCTGGCTCTCCATTTAATTCAGTCTCAAATAAAGGTTCAGCTCATTGTCAGTTCTTTCTGATCTACCTGCCTTGCCCAAACAGTCTCCCTCCCTTTCCATAATTCCTATAGCAAATTTCATCTGTGTTATTCATTTGTCATTTAGAGAATTCTACCTATCCTTGTTAATTGCCTGTTTTGAATTAGGTCCTGTCCCAAAAGATTTAAACTACACATATCATACCTAGTAAGTGTTTTTCTTGCAAAAGCTAGTAATAGGTGAAACATGTTCACTTTGACAATTCCTAGAGAGGAATTGTGCAATATGAAAAAGGTGGAAAAGTGCAACATGAGTTTAGCAAATGTAAACTGAGGAATGGAAGGGTCAAGATCTAAATTCTTTTCACCTATTTGTAGATGTATGAAGCAAAAAACCACTCTGAGGTAGGAAAGAAACTAAACATTTTGGTTCTTGGACTCAGTTCTTTGTTGCCTGTGTGTGAATCATCATGTTGAGTTCATATGTTTTGAGAGTTGTTTTGCTGTGACCAATATTTTACTATGGAACTTTATTTATTAACATTAACAAGAATCATGGGGCTGTACCCTAAATTAGCCTCAGATGGAAATTTACACCTACTGAGGGAACCCAGAGCAAGAAAATTAACACTTATGGTTTTGGGGTTGGGTGGATGGAAACCATCTGAGAATCCGAAAGCATGCCAAAGGAGGCAGCACAATGGAAACTGATTTTTTGATGTTGTGACAGATAATCATTCTTAGAAACATTCCATAGCCAGAATTTCTCAAAATGCAGACCATGATGGTTTCTTTCCAAAATGAAGGGTGTCTAGATGGTCGTTCTACAGCCATTCTTCTTCACTCTGTGGGAGAAAATGTGTGTTTCAAAATAAGAGATACATTCTTTTGTTTTCAGGTAGGAGGAAGCAAAGTTAGATATGATTGAAGTCACTAACTGGTGTTAGATCAATCATTCAGTATTTGATGGCTCACGTGTCCAGTGGGACAAAGAAAACCCCATAGTAAATTTTATAATTTATGTCATTAAGGATGAATCAGTATTTAAGTAAGTAATAAAGAATGTTAGACTAGCCCTAGTTGTTGTTAGGTGCCATCAAGTTGGGTCCAACTCATAGAGACTCTCTGTTTATTTATAGGGTTTTCAATGGCTGATTGTTTTGGGATTGCTTTGGGAGTGAGCTGCCGCATCATTCTCCCATATGCCCCATAGGATCCCATTATTACACTTTTATTTTCCCCAATCAGATTGCAATGCTTTGCTAACCTGATATTACCATAAACCCTGAAGCTTATGGGGTTAATGTTAGCTTGAAAGTGCTTCAGTGCAGAAGATAGCCACAAAAGAGTGGCTTCTTTGTTAATATCTACCTGGATAAATAATGTAAGAAAGAAAACAGTGTACCATTCCTGGCTTAGATCTCAAAGTCCAGAGCAGGAGGTGCTCTTGGATAAATCCAAAAGCAACATTGAGCTTCCAGTGCTTTTGGGAAATACCTATGTTGCTTTGTGCTGCATTTTCCTTCATTCATAGTTGCATCTGCTAATAAAGGTACCCTGGTGGCAGTAATTCTTTTCAGCAGAGTACAGTTGTTTAGTAATGAAATCCTTGGTGTATTCACTGACATGAAGTGCGATCTGTCCTTGCACCTGGTACACATTCAGCTTTACAAAGTCACATTGCTATTCATGCCTTTTGTTTAGTCACACAAGGGAACTAGAACACCAAGTGTAGATTTTCACCTTGGCTTTTATAAAGTACATTATGAGCTATATACTTGTTTACAATGAGCTTGGCAGTCCTAGTTCTTAGGTAACAATGATTTGCAACTGGACATAAGGAAAGGGGATGTTAATTGCTAGTAATTAGTGGTTCACAGAGCGTTTTCTTTTTTTCTGTGAATCAATCAATCCCTTGAGGAACATGAGGATTTGAAAAGTGAGGTTTTAGCTTTTGAATCCAACCATGTCGAGTTTAGTGTCTCACCAATGACTCATTCTACTTTTATTTTGGGGCTTATGAGCTTTATGCCACTTTCTCTCTTTTTAAATTTAATAATTATCAAATTTATGCATGTATATTGTTTAAAAGGTCACATCTCTTATCAAGCTTGTCACAAAAATCAGCAATCTCCTGTCCTACCCCGTCGCTCCTCCATTCCTATTTCCCAGAGGCAGCCTCTATCTACTGTCAGCTATTTCTTGTGTTGTTTACTAACACATTTCTACATGACTTGCTTGTAATATTATTTCTTGATTTTAATTTTCAGTTTTAGGCCTTATTTACTGGCTTCTTACTATAGAAGATAAGAATGTAGTGCTCTGAACATCACTTTCTATAACCCCAGGACACATCTCCCTTTCATCCACTTTTCTCATTGCATTATAATTTTTGATTGCATCAATATTTACTTTTTATATTACTGGTACTATAAGAATATTATTCGTAGCTGTGAAGTATATCAAAGTATGACTATATTTCTTATACTTTGAGGTTTTCCTGAAGTTACTGGTAATTATTGACTTCCTCTGTCTTTCTCTTCTCTTTGTCTTTCCTTAGGAATTTGTGTACATGAGAATGATCACTATTGCATTCTCAAACTATCTGCCAGAAGTGTAACTCTCCTCTCATGTACACTTGTTGCATTTGAACACATTAGGTAATGTATTTGTGTCCTTTCTGGGGGGACATAGAAGCCCAGGAGCGCATCCTTCTGAGGTCTCACTTGTGATCTGATTTGGACTGTTTGTGAAGGTTCTCTTTGCTTGGCTTCTGTGATGGGCCCACTGTTTCCTGGATCACATGTCTTCCTCTTTCTTGGTACTTTCCCCATGTTTTGCTTGAGAAAAACATTATCCAGTAGTTGATCAAAGAAGTGGGCAAAGGAAGCCAAGTTTTTGGCACCTTGTATGTCCATCATGGCTTTATTTTATCCTTATGCATCTTTTCTGGCCAGGTATAGATTTCTATGATAAAAGTTATGTTGCTGCAGATTTTTTGAAATCTGCACATGAAAGCACTGTTCATGGTTTTGAGCCTTCAACTGTTGCTGCTGAGAAATCTGATGCCATATTGATTCTTAATCCTTTGAACCTGGACTTTGTGCTTTTTAGTTCTCCTTGGAAATTACTGAATCTTTTCTTTGTCCCTTGTGATCTGGTATTTGCTAATGATGTACCTTATAATGCATTTTGAAAAATATCTTTTGTTAGCACTTTTAATCTGAAAACTCCTGCCTTTCATTTTGCAGAATTTTTCTTAAGCATTCTAAAAACAATTTTCATACCTTCTGTCTTATCTACTCTTTCTTCTGGTACTCTTGTTATTCTGATGTTGGGTTTCCTAGGTTGATCCTAAACTTTTGTCATCCTTCCTTTCCTACATTTAATTATTTTTTCTTTCTATTCTACCTTTTGAGAGATTTACTTAATATTATCCTCACATTCTTTTATTGAAGTTTCAGTTTCTTCTATTTTTGTCTTAACTTGAAAAGTTACTTTATATTTTGTTTTTGGAATGTTCCTTTTTGTTATATTTTCTTACTTGATGGATGCAATAGATTTTGTAAATTTTCTAAATATATTTACTAAATTATTTATTTCTGAAGATATTATTAGCCGGGCGTGGTGGTGCACACCTGTAATCCCAGTGGTTTGGGAGGTGGAGGTGGAGGCAGGAGGACCCAAGTTCGAGACCAGAGGCAGTCTGCATAACTTAGTGAGACCCTGTCTCAAAAAGTAAAAAAAAAAAAAAAAAAAAAAAAAAGAAAAGAAAATGGGCTAGGGGCACAGCTCAGTGGTCCAGCACTTGCAAATCATGCAGGTGTGAGGCCCTGGATTCAAACCCCAGTACTGTTGTTAAAAAAAAAAAAGATATTATTTACAGTGTTTCTTCTCCCTGCATTGTCTTTTCCTTTTAAGATGGATTCTGATTGCTTATTGCTTTGGTCTATATCCTTATTAGGGGCCTTTCTCTAATATTTACTAACAAAGGGCTTACTGTAATATTTACTAACAAAGGGTCCACTTCCTGTAACCTCTTACCTGGTAATACTAGAAATTTAGAACACTTTAATTCAATTTCACCCTTTCTTTCCTTTTGACCTATTATTGCCATGAAGTTTTGCAAGTATTTTACATTTATTTAAAACCTTATAAAGATAGCAACATTTTGCATAACATTGTTTATAGAGTTAAATTCATTTTTAAGTATTCAGTTCTCATATTTACCTTTTCTCATGCTAGTCATTCCTTTTTTTCATCTTCACTTTGGTTTCTTGAGTCTTTGTCTTTCCACCTGAACAATTTCCTTTAGTATTTCTTTAATTCAACTATGCTGGCAACAAATTCTCAAAGCTTTTGCTTGCTAGAAAACTATTTCAGCTTAAGTTTTGAAGTATTTTCACGAAGTATAGAATTCTAGGTTGGCAATTATTATCTTTTAGCACTTAAAGATATAATTTCATTGTCTTCTGTCCTCCCATACTTTTATTGCAAAGACAGCCTTCAGCTCTTTATTATTAATCCTTAGAAGATAATGCAACTTTTTTCCTTTGGTACTTTTAAGATTTTTTTCTTTGATGTTGATTTTCAGCAGTTTTACTAGGATGTGCCCAGGGATGGTTTGTTTGCTTGCTTGCTTGCGCGCGCTCTCTCTCTCTCTCTCTCTCTCTTTCTTCCTTTCTTTCCTTCCTTCCTTCCTTCCTTCCTTCCTTCCTTCTTTCTTTCTTTCTTTCTTTCTTTCTTTCTTTCTTTCCTTCTTTCTTTCTTTCTCTCTCTCTCTTTCTTTTTTCTTTCCCTCCTTCCTTCCTTCCTTGCTTCCTTGCTTCCTTCTTCCCTTCCCCTCCCCTTCACTCTCCTTCCCTACCCTCTTCTCCACTCCTCTCTCCTCTCCTCTCTTCTCTTTTCCTTTCCTTCCTTCTCTTTAAAAATTTTTCCACACAAATTAAAAGTAGCTTTATGGAGTTCCATGTAAAAAAGTGTCATCTTATAATTTATAATATAAGAAAAATGACAATGAAAATATTATCCCAGTGTATATTCATTCAGTGTTAATATCTGCATATCTGTGTGTATTTGAGAAGCAACTATAGGAATAGGCTTAAATTCAAAGTGATGCCAATGGCTTATGTGGGGTTCTGAGCCTCAGGAGCTTCTTCTTTTGCAGTCTATTCTTTTCATTACTGATGAGGAAACAGGGAATTAGGGTATCAAGTGTCCCCAGGATCATTAAAAAAATGTATAAGCCATAATACAGAAATAATACAGAGTTTTACTCAGTGTATATCCTCATTAAATATTTATTAGTGACCCAATACTAATTGATTATATTATATGATTATAGAATAACAGAATGATCAATTTAGAAGGAAATTCAGGGCTCATTAAAGTTAGGAGTCAGATAGCTAATATTAAGGAGCCATGTGGGTCTAGGGACACAGGAAAAAACAGCAACATCAGGCTATCTGGAAAGGAGTCATGTTCCAACTCTTCCCATGCCAGACTTCAGGCCCTGAGTTACCAGATTTAACTTTTTAAGAGAAGTTAGCAATTTGGATTTGGGGATCTTTATGTGAAAATTTCTTTATATATTGATAACTAAATACCTTCCCATATTGTCATTCTCCCCCAGCGCCAACCCCCCCAAACCCAAAACATTTGTGCAGGTCAAATAAGATATGCCTATGATTTCCATCGGGCTGGGATTTAGCTCAGTTGGTAGAGTGTTGCTCTGTAGTCTCTGAGGTCCAGAGTTCAATTCCCAGCACCGCAAAAATGGGAGAAGGGCCTGGCAATCCACTCCCAAGGCAATCCCAAAATAGCCATTGAAAACCCTATGAGGGTCGCTATGAGTTGGATACCAACTCGACGGCACCTAACAACAACAACAACAATGATTTCCATCAATATTGGTTTCTCTGATCTGGTCTGCCTTCTATCCTCGGATGGAATAAAACTGGAATCTCATAGTCTAGAGATTGTTCTGAGTACAGCTTTTAGTCTGATGTCTGTAACCTATATAATCCAAATTAGTGAACACAAGAATTTAAGAATGTCAACCACTGTAGTAATAATTGGTAGGGGAAGGTATGAAAAAATAAGTGGAAATGTTTATTGGTTGAAGATATTCCTCATGGTGAGCTTCTACCCAAAAGTCAGGTTTTGATTACAATAGCTTTGTAGCAGATTTTGAGATTAGGCCTTTGATGCTTCCAGATTTGTTCTTTTTGGTCAAGATTGCTTTGATTATTTTAGGTCTTTTGTGGTTCGATATGAATTCTAGGAATTTCCCCCCCTATTTCTGTTAAAAATGTTGTTGGAATTTTGATAGGGATTACATTGAGACTGTAGATCATTTTGGGTAGTATGGACATTTTAACAATATTAATTCTTCCAAATCCATTTACTCTTGTGATGTAGCTCCACAGATCTACTGAAGGAGCCTGTTATATTCACTGGCATAAACTGAAAACCCACAAGAAGTCTGTGATCCAGGTGACTGGTCTATACTGTTTTCATTTTCCTTGTTGGATATTCACTGGATCCTCCGTTGGATGTTTAGATGTCAAAGTAACTTGCATATTAAGAATCAGAGAAATCTCTATTCAGATTATAGATTTGTCAACCCAGATCCCTGTCCATCTAGGATGATTTTTAAAAAAATTTTTATAATAAGGCCAGATATTCTGAGATTATAGATACCACATCAGTTTGTATCTAAATCCAGTCTTGTTTATGGTGGAATTTTTGTATTCAGTAACCAAAATTTAAGTTCCTTTTAATTTTGTACACATGAAGATATTTATCAAACTCAAGAAGAGCTATCTTCAGAGACACTTTTAGAAAAACACTGGCTCTACTGAGTAAAGGATTGGCTGAATTTCAGAAAACCTTCAGTCAAAGAACAATGAAATGTTCACTGTCTTCTGCAGGTTTCTGGAAATGCCTTCTCTTCTGACTAAACCTCTAGAGGG
Organism: Pedetes capensis; assembly: GCA_007922755.1. Lineage (NCBI taxonomy): Eukaryota > Metazoa > Chordata > Mammalia > Rodentia > Pedetidae > Pedetes > Pedetes capensis. The sequence continues at coordinate 18,290 of VMDO01011215.1, forward strand.
ATTGTTGTACCATAGAGAAACAGCTCACCCCATTTTCCTGTGTGCTTTGGACAGTGATTCTGCTCAGTCTGGAAGGTGTTTGTCTTCTTTTCTGAAGAAGTGAGAGAAGCAGGTAAGAGAGTTTGCTTTCCCAGCACGCTGCCTTGTGACTGTGGGCTCTGGCAATGTCTGATGTCTCTGGAGTGTGTGTTCTGCTTTCTCATTCTCTTTGAAGCCTAGCTATTTGCACTCCAAAGAAGTTTGGATCCTCAAGATGGTTTAGGCTGAATGTGGTTTTAAGTCAAGTGTTTTCTTTACTATATAGGACCTCTGTCTTGCAGGGGTATTTGCCAGTAAATAAGCCGTCTAGGAGAATTTATAATGATAACCAGATGACCAATACTGTATTTAAATTGCCCCACTTTTAAAATGTATTTGTTTAGGCTGAATTAGATGGTTGAAATAATTCAATATAACAAGTTGACAATTTGAAGTGAAACATATTTCCAGACTTTTTTTTTTTTAGAACCACGGACATGTTTTAGTATCTTTGGAATTAAATATTAAGACTTAATAAATGGACATGAACAAAATATACACATGTTCAATCAATTAACTAATTAGTTAAATGTGAAAAATTTGAAAAAGTTCTTTAAAAATACTTCAATGACATCCACATTAGCATCACTTTATATTTATAGTTAGATTATAATTGTTGTTGTTGTTAGGTGCCGTCGAGTCGGTATCTGACTCATAGCGACCCTTATAGGGTTTCCAATGGCTGACTGTTTCGGGATTGCCTTGGGAGTGGATTGCCAGGCCCTTCTCCCATTTTTGCGGTGCTGGGAACTGAACTCAGGGCCTCAGAGACTGCAGTGCAGCACTCTATCCACCGAGCTAAATCCCAGCCCTAGATTATAATTAATAAGTACGTTTTCCATAAACTATAGTAAATATATGTGGTTAAAGTTCCCAAGGAAAGGGAAGAAAACATGTAATATACTCGCCTAAAAGTCAATCCTGGTTGATTTTAATTGACAACTTGATTGGATTAAGAAATGCCTAAGAGGTTAGTAAAGCATACCTCTGAATGTGTCTGTGAAGACATTTTTAGAAATGGTAAGATCATGAGGGCTCTGGCCTAGTGAGAGGTTTAATCCCTTGATGGATCCCAAATTTGAGTAGACTATTGGGTGGTGGTGGAATTGTGGAAGGTGGGGCCTGGTTGGAGGAAGTATGTCACTGGGGTTGTGTTTTTGGGGGCCGTATTTTGCCCTGGCCCTTTCTTGTGATCACTCTGCTTTGCTTTCTGGCTACCATGATGTGAACTGTTCTGTTTTGCCATGCCTTCCCCACGACGGTGGACTGAAACCTCTGAAACTGTGAGCTAAAGTAAATAATTTTTCCTTTTAAACTGTTCTCTTACATATTATAGTCACAATGACAAACAAACAAAAACAACAACAAAAAAAAAACTAACTCATACACTTGTGTTGCTGTTGCAACTCTGCTTGTGAGTCTATGTGTGAGTGCACTGAAGGGTATATACTTCAAGGCATTTACCACACTTTTTGTGAGTCATTCCTATCTATTTAGTTTTTCCCAGATCAAACATATATCTGATTATAACAGAGGCAGTGTCAATGGCAAAGTTATAACTTTTTTGTTCCCTTATGGGACTCAAGCCTGTGGCCTCCTGCCTTCAAAAGAAGGGGCTCACATGTGGATGTTCTCTCCAAAGCACTTGTCCTCTTTCCTTTCTCCTTTCAACCTATTTTTTATTTTATTTTTTGTGGTACTGGGGGGGGGGCGGTTAACCCAGGGTCACTCATGTACTTAGCAAGTGTTTTACTATTGATCTGCATCCCCAGACTCTTTTTATTTTTTTTATCTTGAGACAGAGTTTTACCATGTTATACAAGCTGCCTCTGGCCTTGAACTTGTGATCCTCCTTCTTGCCTCAGTCTCCCAAGTTGCTGGGATTACAGGTGTGCACCACCATGCCCAGCCCTTCCCTTTTAACTTTAAGGAAGACATTCGTAGCTCTTAGTCTAGAGTCCCTAGGCCTCCAGGACATGAGAGGGAATCTGTGATCTCTTTCTAAAAGGAAGAATTTCCTCCCCCCAACCCATTGCTTTCATCTTTTCTGAGTTTTATAAACTTGAGGGCTTCATACTTTGGGTGTCATGGAGAGTCTCCTCTGCTCATCAAGGGGAGTTAAATTCAGTGTGACTGAGAACAGATGTGGGTGCTCCGACTCCTGTTTTAGTCTATCTTGTACTGAGAACTTTGGGTGATGCCCTTCTAGTTTCCCAAGGAAGAAAACACACTACACTGCAGAGAGAATTTTTTTTCTAATTTCACCTAAGACAAAGACTGTGTCTCATGTAATATAACCTTGATATCTCCTTTTATAAATAAGCCCTATATTATTGAGTAAAGGAACAATTTGTTCTGTCATGTTTTCAAATTATTATTTTTTTGCCTCTGATCTCCTCCCCTCTTAGAACATTAAACTTCATAAGGGCAAAGATATTTGTCTGTTTCCTTCATTGTCCTATCCTTACATCTAGAAAAATGCCTATCACATAATGTGTGATCAACATATTTGTTGCATAAATGACTATAAAAAGGGTTACATTCTACCTTAAACGGCTTCCACTTTGCCATAGAGAAGTGTCTATAAATGTCAAGTTGGCTTCGTTACTGTTTTATTATAATTTCCACTCTCATAGCCACTCCCTACTCTAATACTGAGGCTAATTGAGGATGCCGAAGGTAAAGAAACTGAAGTATAGAGGATAGAAGTAATTTACTAATATGCAGATGGTCAGTTTGTTGCATTGGACCAGGGGATTTACACCTGGACCCCTTCAGATTGATCTGGCTTAAATGTATCACTCTGTGTCTTCAGACTTACAATAGCCATTTGCTGAGCAGGTGTAAGGTTTGACTCTTAAAGCCAATGCATGATTTTAGAAGTGTCCGCATCAATAGTGTATAAGCAATATATATGTAACATTTTTCAAGTGAAAGCTTACAAAATACTGAAGGATGTTAAGCATGTGATTTTAATATTTATTTATTTATTTATGCATTTTTTTGTGGTACCTGAGGGTGAAACCTAGGGCCTCCCACATGCTTTGCAAGTGCTCTGCCACTTTTTTTTTTTTTTTTTTTATCTTGGGTCAGAGTCTTATCAAGTTACACAGTCTACCTCTGGCCTTAAATTTAGGGTCCTCCTGCCTCTGCTTCCCGAGTGGCAGGGATTACAAGCATGTATCACCGTGCTTGGCCTGATTTTTAAAAACAAGAATGTTCAATAGAGTAGACTAGGAGTAAGGAGGATGATAAGCCTAGTATTAGGCACTTGAGCCCAGGTCAGTCATCCTTTGCAGTCTGTGGCCTTCACATAGTGTGTGGTAATTATGTTATGCTGGGGCAGACCAAAGGAAGTGCGAATAGGACACAGAAAGAATGGAATGCATGCAGCATTTATTCTGATGAGAATCTGAGCACCGTCCATCAAGCTAGGAAGAGATGAGAGGACTGAGTTAATTTCCTTTCTAGATAATAAATGGGCTGGGATTTAGCTCAGTTGGTAGAGCGCCGCTCTGCAGTCTCTGAGGTCCCAAGTTCGATTCCCAGAACCACAGAAATGGGAGAAGGATATGGCAACCCACTCCCAAGGCAATCCCGAAACAATCTGCCATTGAAAACCCTATGAGGGTCGCTATGAGTTGGACACGACTCGAGGGCACCTAACAACAACAACAACAACAAGATAATAAATACTGTGGCATAAAGGAAGTAAGAGAGGAAAAGGACCATTGTGAATGACCAAAAAGAAAATTGCTAAGGTCCCTATGCCAGTGATTGATCCTAATGGAATTTAATTATTTTATTGCCGTAATCAATTTTTACCTTGTCTTTTTTTCCACTCTACTTTGAGAACTATTAACTCCTACTATCTACCTATGATGAAAAAGAAACTGCTTGATAATAAATTTTAATGTTATTGAACTATAACATGGGCAAACTCATTTGTCAGATTTATAGCATTAGAAGAAAGAGTTTTTATAAAATAATCTGAGGTGGGGGAGATTAGAAGATAGTTGTATCATTGTGTTTATCTTTCCTCTCTGTGTCCCATGTGAGTAGTCGGAAGCTGCAAATACAAAATGAACATGTTGTTGCTGTTGTTAGGTGCTCTTGAGTTGGGTCTGACTCATAGTGACCCTATGCACAGAAGAATGAAACACTCCTCAGCACTGTGCCAGCCACAAGATCTTTTTTATGTTTAAGTCTTGTTGCAGACGCTATGTCGATCCACCTAGTTGAGGGTCTTCCTTTTTTTGTTGACCTGCCACTCCCAAACATGATATCCTTCTCCAGAGATTTGTCCCTCCTGACAACATGTCCAAAATACATAAGATGCAGTCTAGCCATCCTTGTTTCCAGGAGCACTCTGGTTGCACTTCTTCAAGGATGGATCTACTGGTTCTTTGACAATCCTTGGTATATTCAGTATTCATCTCCAGCACCATGATTCAAAGCATCAAATCTTCTCCTGTCTCCCTTATTCACTCTCCAGCTTTCACAAACATGAGATGCGACTGAAAATTCATGAGTTATGCACACCTTCATCTTCAATGTGACATCTTTACTTTTCAACACTTTAGAAAAAGGTCTTTTGCAACAGCTTTTCCCAATGCAATGTGTCTTTTGATTTCTTGACTGCTGCTTCTGTGGGTGTTGATTGTAGAACCAAATAAAGCAGAACCTTGGACAATCTCAATCTTTTCACCATTTATCATGAAGTTGCTTACTGACCCAGTTATAAGGATTTTTGTTTTGTTGATGCTAAGGCACAGTCCATACTGAAGGCTATGTTCTTTGATCTTCATTGGTAAATGTTTAAAATCCAAGCATAGAACCTGTTATAAAGTAAGTAGATAAGAAATGCTGTGGAATGACTCATAAAATCACTAGCATGGTTTTAATTCTTCACACTATTATTATTTCTCAGAAAGGGAGATATGTTATATATTTTTACAAACCAAATAACTCTTTAATTCATTCTTTATCAACATATATGTCTACAGCCATACCATTGTCGCATCTGATACTCATCTGATACTGATCTTTGCAGACAGGATCTTGCTAAGTTACTCAGGCTGCATCTGGTCTCAAACTCTTGATCCTCCTTCCTCAGCCTCCCAAGTAGCTGAGATTGTAGGTGTGCACCACTGTGCTCTGCAAGGGATTGAGTTTTCACATGGTATTTGAATTTGAGATTTTGAGTGGACAGCCAAGTAGGCATGTTATATAGACTATTTTATATGGAATTTAGAGGGCAATTCTGTGCTGTTAAATCTGGTTATTGGTGTCATACATATAATATTTGAAACCAAGAGATAGATAAGTTAGTCAGTGCCCTGGATGCTTCAATAACTTGGAGAGAAGGAGGGAAGAAAGAAGAAGAACCAGCCGAGGAACTGAAAAGAAGAATGATCCAGTGAGGAGGAAGGAGAATGTGGGGACTTTGGTATCCATGTGAAGTAAATGCCAACGATCGAAGGTGGGGGAGAGCCAGTGCTCTCAAATGTAATTGATGGGTTAAGTAAGATGAGGCCTGAATGTGGCCCAGTGGAGGTCTTTGATGACCTTGGTAAGAGAAGATTTGGTCAAATGAGATGGACAAAATCCTCTTGGACTTGGATTTAATAGAGTATAGGACAAAAGTAGCTGAAGATATTGGCAATAGACAGAGAATCCATGAAACAGGGTATAGCTAATGGAAGAAGTGGGTTCAAGAGAAGACATGACATGGTACAGCATTTAAAAGGGAAAAAATGAGAGGAAAATATTTGAGGAGAATTTTATAGCTTCTAGTGTCCTGTAATTTCTGTCTCATCATGGTAAAAAAAAAAAAAAAAAAAAAGATCTGGTTCAGATTTTGGTTGGCCTGAAGAGAGCACTCCAGCCTTTACAGACACTGTCTCAATTCAACTGTGCAATTTGCCCTTTCTTCTTCCAGAAGTGGAAGATTCATGGGAGCAGTGGAATGGGTACAGCTGAACCCCATTCTTTGAGGCTGCTCTGCTGTTTCTCTGACATGCTTGCTACCATCCATATCCCTCCTTCCAGCCCAAGGAGTACAGCAGAAGGGCTGACTTCAAAAAGCATCACTACCTGTCCTTGTGCGTCACTCTGTGTGTCTATCCTGCAGGGGTACTGAAGGAGAATCCAACAGCTTTGAAAAGAAACCGATTGCCAGCCAGTCCAATTCTGTAGCTTCACCATTGTCATATCCCTCTAATGGAATCGTCCATTGTGTTTGCAATGCTTACTAAAAGAAAGAACTAAGATTTAAAAAGACCTAAACTTTGTGGTATAACTACAAATAGTATTTGGTTTTCAGTTCATTTCAAAAGTAAAATATTGGTTGGAAGCAAAATAATATAGTGTGTGTGTGTGTGTGTGTGTGTGTGTGTGTGTGTGTGTGTGTGTATTGTGTATGTGGCACCTGGGGACTGAATCCAGGGGCCCACACATACTTTGTAAGTGCTCTACCCCTGGGCTGCACCACCAGCCCATTTTTAAGTTTTTTAAATCTTGAGACAGGGTCTCCCTGAGTTATGCAGGCTGCCTCTGGCCTTGAACCTTTGATCCTCCTGCCTCCACCTCCTGAGTCACTGGAATTATAGGTGTGTGCCTCTATGACTGGCTAATTTAGATTTTTTTGTTGTTGTGAAATACTGATAAGATTTTTATCTGCTATAGCAATCTACATTTCTTCTAAAAAAGAGAATGCACAACAGTAACATTCTCTGCTCTTATCAGGGATAGTGATTTAAACTATGTAAAAGCAGCTCTCTCGACACTCCCCATATGCAGCATCATTTTCATGGGAGCATTATCATCATGGTGGTAATAAGGGAGTCTTGCCACAGCTTGCCCCTCTTTCAAGGAGCAAACTGTGATGTCAGCATGTCACTAATATGCTAGATATGTATCGCTAGAGGTTGCCATGGCAAATCTGGAACCAGAGCCTCCCTAATGAGCCGTAGCTGGTAGCTGTAGCGCCTGACAGACTAAGTCCTCTCAGGCATTTCCTGTTAGACTTGGCGCTGGCGTCAGCTAGGAAAGCACTTGCTTTCATTTCTGGCGGTAGATTAGCATTGGATAGGAGCCGGGTGAAGCCTCATCCAGGCATGAAGTGTCACTTAATCTGACAGAGGAATGTCTAGGGCTGGAAATATGTCAGGTGCAACAGGACACTAAGGAAATATGTTAAGTTAAAACCAGTTTCTAGGAGTTTTATGCTAAATCCTTCTATCCTCACTTTGAATAAACAAGGAGACTTCCAAATTAAGAGGGTGTTCATTTTTCTATCAATAATTGCACTAAAAAGATTTTAAAAAGAATGGAAGAAGAGTCACTATTAATACTAGTATAAGAAAAGGATTTTCTGAACTTGCCTCTTGTCTTCCTTGGCAAGATTAGTTTTCGGAGTGATAATAACAAATACATCTGTCCTTGGTAAGGAGTCAGACATGCAAGGTAACTACCATAGTGATAGTTACCAGCAACAGTGAGGTATTAATCTGGTATCTTAGTCTATTTGTTGCTAATAACATTAATGCTGAAGACTGGGTAAGGTATAAAAAGAAGATTATTCTGGTTTATGGTTCTGATCCATAAGACTCTGGCTGGCAGTATCTTGAAGGGCATGGAATGATGAGAGAGAAAATCCTGGACAGACCTGGCCAAACTGGCTTTTATAGCAGACTCCTCATTGAAAGAACACACTAATCCATTAACCCTTTAACTGAATGGAGTAATCCATTCAGGAGGGCAGAACCCTAATCACCTCTTAAAGGTCCTTACTGGTCCACCTCTTAATATCTCGTAATAAGGATTAAATTTTAACATGACTTTTGGAGGGGACAAAGCATGTTGTTGTTGCTAGGTGCCATTGAGTGGGCCTGACTCATAACGACCCTATGTAAGACAGAATGAAACACTACCCAACACTGTGCCACGCACATAGTCTTTTTATGTTTGAGTCCAATGTTGCAGCTACTGTGTTTATTCTCATTTTGAGTTGTGCCACATCAGCAAAAGGAGGTCCTACGGCCTTTACTCCATTCCTATCAGGGTGGATTCTACTTTGAGGAGACAACTCTTGCCCAGTTATTTCTTGAATGCCTTCCAGTCTGGGAGGGCTCATTTTCTGGCACTATATTTGACACTGTCCACCATGCATTGCCCTGCTGGTATCTGAAATACCAGTGGCATAGCTTTCAGCATCACAGTGACACACAAGCCTCCACAGCACGACAAGCTGACAGACATGTGGGGGATTCAGTGCATAGCAGATGGTTAATACTACCTTTATGATTTTGGATCTATATCATTTCTTTTAAGTTAACTGTGAATGATTTACAAAATTTAGAACCTGAGGTAATATCCTTTTCAGTTTGTATTGGAGCTGACATGAACATCTTAAGGCAGAATAGAATAATTACTACTTGGCATCAAGAGAACAGTGTGTGAAGTGCTGATACTGTTTGGTTAATTTACTCTTCTCGCTTATTTATAGTAACATAATTAAGTCCTTTGGGTGTTCAAGAACAAGACAAGAGGACAGAGGTTCAGTAGTGGGTATTGGGAAGCCATAGAGGAGATTTGGGAATGCTCATTCATGGGATTCATGGTGAAATGGACAACACCATGAATTATCAAGTGATAAGAGGATTCTGGCCCTTCTACCATCAGGGATTGCTCTCAGTGTTCTTTGGCTGTGGGAAACCTGGGTATACTCTACTCAGAGTAGAAGGAACAGATAGACAATGCTGTCAGTGGCGCAGCAAGATTCCTATATACCCAGCTACTCTCCTGTGATTCTGACACATGTAGGTAGGAGGTATATCAACTGATTTTCCTATATGTTGCAAAGACAACTCATGATTGTCACTCCAAAACACTGTCCTAAATCTATAATATGAAAGAGTTAGGGGGATTTTTGTAACAGACTTCTCTCAGTACAAACATAATACCTACTCCTGATTGGCACTGTTGGATGACATTATTTTTTCTCTGCTTATCCTGAATAAGGCTCTCATTATATGGGCATAATAATAATAATAATAATAATAATAATAATAATAAATATATATATATCATTATTCTTATAAGAAAATGCAAACTGTCACACCTTTGGGGGAACTGAATTTGTTGGTTTCCTCACTGAGGTGATGAGTTTGGCTTGATATCCATCTCCACTTAGACCTGGGCTGGAGATTGAATCATTTCGTGAAGTCTGTGGGTAAAGGAGTCAAGTTTATAATCTTGCAACAGGGCAAAATCAGTTGGCTTAAGTCAAGACTGAAGCCTGGTCAGTGGGATATGCCTTTAATTCCAGCAACTTGGGAGGCTGAGGTAGGAGACTTATGAGTTTGAGGCCAGGGGGAGCCTGTATAACTTAGTGAGACCCTGCCTCAGAATTTAAAAAAAGGCTGAGGGGGCAGCTCAGTGGTAGAGCACTTGTAAAGTTATGTATCAGGCCCTGAGTTCCATCCCCAAGTACTGAAAAAACAAACAAACAAACAAAAAAACAAACAAACAAAACAAAAAACCAAAAAACTGAGACTTCATTTCTGATTTTATAAGAATGATAATTCTACCCACCAAATGAACCTGGGTGAGCCAAAGAGCTGCCCAGGGAATGCTCAGGGAGTGGAGTTCAGTTATGGGAGCCTTAGTGCCATGAACCCCTGGGGTTGCTGTGGGTCTGGAGTATTCTATGATTTCAGTTATCTACTGGCATTCAGTGTCCATTGGTGAGTCCTGAAGAATAAGCCAGGCCTCATAGCCCATAGAGCCTCATGTAATATCACCTAAAAGAGAAGGAGAACTGGCAGAGCCTTCATGTTTTATTGGAGAAATATAGTGACTTATTTAGAATAGTTTCAAGAAGTTTGAGATTGTCAGCTGAAGCACTCTAATTAAATATTACAAAGATGCCCTTCCTCAATTATCACAAAATCCTCCCCTCTGGTTTCTAAGGGTGTCACAGTTTATGTAAGAAGATCATAGATTGTGGTTATGTCTGAGAGATATCCTATAATTTTGTTATGTAAAGGATCTAGAGTGGTGGATTTTAGTAAATCAACCAAGTCTTTGTTTGGATTCTATGATATGGTATTAATTTCTCCAGGACCATGAAGAGCCATATAAAATGCACCTCATTTTAGAGGTAGAAATTTGAGTTTGAAGATCACTAAAAGGCAATCTATACAGTCTGCCTTTGTTAAGGAGACAAGATATTTTTGAAACAGTTCTTAGGGGAATAAGAGGTTCTAATAGAACATAACAGCTCTCTGGAGGGAAGAATACATTTCCTATATGCTGCAGAAGGTTTTGCCTTATATGTGTGCAATGTTCCTTTGAATCCAGACATCATATCATGCTGGAGGGACCTTGGAAAAAGACCACTGTAGGGTATAGGTAAGGAGGGAAGATTGGCTCAGATTGGTCCAAGAGGTAGACCAGACAAGGGAGTTTTAGCATCTACCAAGTAATTTGTCAGATGGTAGCAATTTCCAGCAATACTATAACAGGGACGTATCAGCAACAATTTGAATTGGTTATCCAGAGATAAAAGGCTCCCTGGACCCTGGTTTCTTCTTGGATCCAGCTTTTGGTTCCTTGCTTTGTCCTTTGTGTCTCTTGTCTTCGTCATCTCATTGGCTCCTTTCCCTTTTCCACACCTCTACCTTATCTTTTAAAATGGTTTATTTCTGATTTTATGCCTCAGGGAGCAGCTGAAACTAACAGAAAAAAGCACAAAGAGTGAACCAGGGTATTTTTCTATTGTCAAAGAGCAGGTGCTGTGGCAGGTGCTGCTAGTAAGATATGATAATCAAACAGGCAAAAGAAATGTAGAATTTTATTTTTTCCATCTTAAGACAGGGTTCTCAATATGCTGATTCATTCACATGGTTAAGGGCAAATTAATATTTTAGAGATTTGCCCGCAGTCTATGAGATAGTGGTATGTGAAAAAATTTTATATGTACATCCACAATGCAGATTTTTCTGGGAGAAATGATATTCACCTGGTAATTAAGTCCATGTTACATTACATTTCATGCCACAATGAAACAAGAGTTGCTTTCTGCTCTCAAAGAGGAGGGAATAGTTGATAGTTCAAATAATCTTAGTAGCTAAATAATCTCAGTAGCTGAGAGTGACTGGTTTTGATAATCCTTGTTTTGATTATAAATAGAATATTCAGCTCTTTGCTTGTGTATTTGTCTTAGGTTTGATTGTACAATTCTCTGTCCAAACTGCTCATATTTCAAATATTCTTTTTGGCTTAGTTTATGTTTATCTTCTTGAGGCCAGAAAGATACCATCAGTTCCTTTTAAATGGCTCTTTTAGCTAATTTTTACTCATTCGTCCATATTTTAGTAAACTGTTGAGTGTGAAATTTAATCTAGTTCTTTTGCCTAGAAAATCAGCTTTGTACCAGGCCTCAGTTGCTTGGGTTGTACACATTTTTGTCCTTACTGTGGGCTGGGCGGATGTGTGGTATGTGATTAGGAGTTGCTACTGAATCTCCTTGACCTTGGATAAAAGACAATGCATGTTTTGATTTTTAAAGCAAAACTATTCTCTGGGAAAGTTTTTAGAAAAGTTTCTTGATGGAAAAATGTCTATATTTTCTAGTGTGACCGAATCAGTTAATTTGGTAAGACTTAAGCATTATGTTGGTAACATGTACTCATCATCCCTTTTATCCAGGTGTGTGTATTTGAAAGCACTTCTTTCAGACTTGCAGTAGTGATATTTTCAAAGATTAATGATTGTTACGAACAGACTTCATATGGTAGTCCTTGTTGCAAAATGATACCCACAATTTCTCTCGGCCTACAGAACTAGAATGAAGCTGTGGCCTATTAGTAATTTTCTGCCTTCCTACCTTCCTTGAGCTAATGGAGATGCTTGAGGAGACATTTCATAAATGGTATCGGAGCTCTTGGGGAAAACTGAAATATCTTTGAAGGTTAGGCAATCCACTCACTTTCATTGGTCCATTTATCTGACTGGAAAAGAGCGCAGAAAAATTGATTAAAGAAGCAGTTAGGTTGGGGAAGGAACACAGGGCTTGTAGTCAAGGCAACCTTGATTCCAAGACCAATTTGCTGCATATTAGCAATCTGAGTTAGATTTTCTGAGACCAAGTTTTCTGTCCTGTAGAAAGAAACTGTAGCAGAGCTAATTTCGTATATAAATGCAATGACAAGCAAAACATATCTCAATCTTAATAATTGAGAATTTTCTTCCTATTTTCTGAATCTCAATTTCCTCATTTGTAAAGTGGACAAAATAATTACTTTCTGGGGTTATTGTGAGAATTAAAGAGGTATGGACTTATCCACAGTAATGGATAGTCATTCAAAAGGTATCTCCTTGAAAAAATAAATAAAAATTAAAAGACCTTGTTCAACTCCCTCATCCCATCTCCCACTTTACAAACAAATCAAGGCTTGCTGAGAGCTTAGGCAGTGGTACGCCTGGATGGAGACACACTGGGCTGTGCTCTTTTCTCTGCATTGTCATCGATTAATGAAATTTTCTAGATACCTTGGTTGGAGGAGGTGAAGGCTAAATTGTTGAACCATGTGTTGAACAGACTAGATATAGCACTAGGCATATGCAATGTCAAGAAACATTTAGAAATTTGGGTTTACCAGAAGAAAAGTCAATGGACTACAAATATAAAACTCAATTTGAACTTATAGGAATGGCATGAGATGTACTTCTAAAAGACTGCTTCAAGTGGAACAAAACCATTCTTTTTTGTTCTCTTGTTTTTCTCTCAGTGTCATCAGTGTTAGTTAATATAACAATTTTGTCTTAGTGAGTGCTTTACTAGGTGTCTCTTTACCCTGAAAAGCCAAATAATACCCTCATTCTATATGACACTGATACCGAAGTCAGATAAAAAGGGTTTCAGTGCAAGGCTAAGAAAGAGCTAATTTTCTAAAATTGGAACATTATCTGTCATGTGTTGCTACTCTGTAATTATGACTATTATTCTCATTGGGAAAAAAAGATTTCAGGAGGGGAAACGATTTTTATAAGAGGCTTTTAATATAAATGGGCAATTATATTAAAATACTGACTTTTATACTTAGATACTATGTTGTAGATACGTCATATTATATTTGATGTATGCTTAGTAAATTATATGCACATGAAAAAATATATGGTACTTAAAGGGAAGGCATGAATGGTCTTGTGAAATAGATTTTTGAAAAATGAATCACAACTTTTATGCTTGCTGAGATTTTATTGTTAACAATGCATTTTTTCGGTAAAGAATTAATCATTTTCATTTGGTAATGACTCTAAATTTTTTTGCAAGAATGATTGTGCTTTTTAAATCATTTGTGGGGCTGAACAAAGGGCAGCAATAGAAATAAAAATCATAACCACAATTCATCTTATTCTAGAAGATGAAGACAATACTATAAATTATGAATAATTTTTAAAATTTATTTTAAATGATGTGCTGAGGGTTCACAAGCAGATAGAAAGTTTAGATGTAGAAGGAAATAATAATGTTTGTTCTTTACTAAGTTTGAGTCATTTATATTGAATAGCTAGGAGGACAAAATCTTCCCAGCATAATTCTCCTCGAATGTCAGTCCATACAAGAGGAAATAAAGGATTTTTAGACCAGGAGCTTATATAATTTCAGAATCTTTTTAAAAGAGAAATAATAGAAGATTAAAATACACAATAAGAATCAGAAGGTAGTATTTATTTGTAATAAGAAGAAAAATTAAATAAATTATAAATTTAAAAGCTGATGAATGCTAGTTATGATATTTTCCAGAAATTACTATGACATTTTAAATCATAACTGCCTGAAAGATCTTTATAATATTTTTTCTTTACATTTCTGGCTGACTTGTTTTTGTATTGCTTTTTCATGTGAAGTGATTTGTATAATATCATTTTCTATGGAGAGAATATGAAGATAATAAAATGTTTCATTTAACATGATTGACTGATACTTGTTCACTGTTTTTGAGAGTTGGAATTCTTAAGTATGGCCACATACAAATGTACTGCTGTGTAGTGTTGCTACCAGACATTTATCCCTCAAACATGAGACTTTTGATCAATTTATCTTCATGTTGTTGTTAGGTGCCATAGGGTTGGGTCTGAGTCATCATAGGGTTTTCAGTGGCTGATTATCTCGAGGTTGCTTTGGGAGAGGATTGCCACGAACTTTGTGTGTTTCTGTCATGCTGGGTATCAAACCTGGGTCCTCAGAGAGTGCAGCACAGCACTCTACCAACTGAGCTAATCTTATGTTATTTTATACACTACATTTTGGAGTTGTCTTCAACAAGTAAGAATTCCTGTTTTAAAGAGGATGACAAATGAAGAATTTTGCCCATCTGATGGTTAAAAGAATTCTCCACAAACTAGCTTTTGGTTCTATACAATTCAATACTTGTTTATTCTCTATTTCCTACATATTTCTAGTGCTGGCTGGTGTAGGAGACAAACATTGCAATATAACAACTGGGCCAGCCTCTCATAGTATGCTCTAGTGGAGAATACAGTATAAGCTTTTCTGGAAGCCATTCCTATAATGAGACGTGAGATAGCTAGGAATATCTTAACTATCAAAAACAAAAACAAAAACCCCCAAACCCCAAAACAAAAACATAAAACAAACAACAAACAACTAATACAAAACAAAACTGTTATTGTTAGATGATGTTAGGTTGGTGTCTGACTCATAGAGACCCTATGTGTAACAGGTAAAACAGTATTGTTATTGCTTCTCTGCTATTCATGGGGCTTTCAATGGCTAATTGCTTTTTTGGGAGTGAGTTGCCAAGTCCTTCTCCCAACCCTGCATCATCTGGTGTTCCCAGGCAGTCTTTTATACAAGTACTAACCAGATCTGGGGCTGGGATTTAGCTCAGTTGGTAAAGTGCTGCACTGCAGTCTCTGAGATCCTGAGTTCAATTCCCAGCACCGCAAAAATGGGAGAAGGTCCTGGCAATCCACTCCCAAGGCAATCCCGAAACAGTCAGCCATTGAAAACCCTATGAGGGTTGCTATGAGTCGGATACCGACTCAAAGGCACCTAACAACAACAACAACAACAACCAGATCTGACCCTGCTTAGCTTTTGAGATCTGATAGGATCAGACACCACGGTGGTACAGCAAAAAACAAAACTAGGAATCACATAACTGTATTTCCCTAACCAAATTAAATGTATATCAATTTAACTTCCTCTTAGGTGGATCCCAGTGTTGCCTACAGCCATTCTACTGCCACCTGCCATGAGGGAAGTATGATGGAGAAGTCTGAACAGGAAGATCCAATAGCCTAAACATTTGTGGCTGAAAAAAATAATCTCACTTTTGCAAATTTTACAAAAACACATTGCTAGCACCTCTCTCAGGGCTGTGGAGGAGGTCTGGGCATGTAAGTGGCTCTAAAGTATAAGCTGCATTTATTTCACCATAGATTTGCCTGGGCTTCCAGGTGTGGCTATCACATATCAAGGGATGTGCATGTGTCTGCATGGACAGATGGAAAATGTCACAGATGTATCCTAGATCACCTCTTTCACCTAGGTGGATGTGAACCACTAGCAATTCATCTCTCTCTATTTAAAATGCTGTATTCCTTAGGAAAGGTGGTACATACTTCCTTGTAGCTTTGTTTATCAGAGTGTTTTCTTGCCCTCTCCTCCCCAAGAAAAGCTAAGGTTTCAAGAGAAGTTTGGGCTTTGGACAAGGAGAGGGCTTAGTATCAGAGGACAATGGCAGAGTGAACAAGGTGGTTGGGATTCTGCACTGGCTGCTACAGCATCATGCTGGCATAAGGGCTTCCTTAACCATTGTTGTTATGTATGTGTTACTATAGTTGTGTCACATGTAGTTTTGTAGATAGTGGTCTCATTTTCTCAAAAACTTAACATTCATTAAGAGGAGGAACAATATCTGCTGCACCTTTATTATTCTTTGAGGAGTGACCATTTACCAAGGAACAGCTGCGATAGATGGAAATGCCACCTGGAGCTGAGTGTTCATAGGATGATTCCAAAGTTACTCATGTTTTAGCTTGTTTCTCCTTCTTTGGACCCACCAATCTTTTAGGGACCCTACTACTCTTATGTGCTGGGATTTGGCTCAGTTGGTAGAGCGCTGCGCTGCAGTCTCTGAGATCCTGAGTTCAATTCCCAGCAATGCAAAAATGGGAGAAGGGCCTGGCAATCCACTCCCAAGGCAATCCCGAAACAGTCAGCCATTGAAAAACCCTATGATGGTGGCTATGAGTCAGATACTGACTTGACGGCACACAACAACAAACAAACTACTCTTATGCTCTTTTCAGTGTGGTTCTGAATATTCAAATATATACATATACATATACATGTAAAAGTCTTTTAAATTAAAGGTCATATAGAAACTTGATTGATAAGCTAGCTACATGTAGACCTGTTCCTATAGAAACAGCAGCTGGGAATGAAGCCCTAGCCTTTTACTCCCCTTCTCTTTTGGCAGATCCGTGAGTGGACTCCCAGAACAATGACTTCCCAATGAATAATGAAAGCCATGGTGTTGAAAAATGATTCCTAGATACAAAATCAAAAAGTCTGGCTTGCCTGTCTGTCTTCCTTCCTTCCTTCCATCCCTCCGTCCCTCCCTCCTTTCCTTCCTTCCTTCCTTCCTTTCTTCCTTTTGTGAGACAGGATCTCAAACTTGGTGGTCCCCTAGTCTCAGCCTCCTGAGAGCTGGGATTACAGGTATGTGCCACCATGCCAGCTGAAAGCTTGAATTTCTATTGTGACTTTAATTTCTTCTCACAGTGTCACAATAGGCAAATCATCAATTGTTCTTATGCCTCAGCTTTTGCATTTGTAAAAAGTGGATAATAATATGCTGCCTCACTTGGCCTGCAGGAAAGTGAGGCATAAGAACCAAATGGTTCATATATGTGGAAGCTCTTCAAAGTTCTCAATGCATATGAATGATTACAAGATCATTCCCTTAGCCTTTCTAACAATATCACCTTTTAGATTATTCAAGTCAGAAAAGCACAAATAATTATATCCCAAAGAGTTATGTCTGCTGCTGTATGTCCTTGATAATATTCCAGGTCCCTGGTAAGTGGCCACTCACTTCCTGTACATATTGGTAGGAAGCTATGAGAATGAATTTACTTACCTGATGTTGACAAATTACTTCTGTGGCTCACAAAGCAACAATGACACTGTTACTATGCAGAAATGACGTATTTGGAAGTGAGAAATTAATCTCATTTTTAGTTTGTGCTCAAGTATATCTGTTTGCAGAATGTACTATGTACAATGGTAGATCATAAGGAGACATAAAGGAAAGTAGAAAAACTAGAGCAGGAGGGAAATGTTGTTAGGCGCCATCAAGTCGATGTCCAACTCATAGTGACCCTACCTACAACAGGTGAAACAGTACTGCCAGTGCTTCTCTGCTATTCACAGGGTTTCAGTAGCTGATTGTTTTTTGGGAGTGGGTTTCTGGGTCTTTCTACCAAGCCTACAGCACCCGGTATTCCCAGGTGGTCTCCTATCCAAGTACTAACCAGGCCTGACCTTGCTTAGCTTCTGAGATCTGATGGGATAGCATGCTACAGTGGTATGGCTATAGGTAGGTAGGGGAAAAGGAATACAAAATACTTGGACTATTTAGCTTGAAGAAAAATCTGTGAAGGGTGGTCTAATAGTTGGCTTTTAGGAAACAAAGATATTGTTAAAGGCACAGTGCATAGTTGGCTCTCACAAAAGGATTCACAAGTCTGTTGGAGCTCATAGATTCTGGCCTTCAGGTAGACACAGAAAATTGATGGAAGCCACCCTGTCCAGACAGAATATTGGCTCCTCTGCCATCAAGCCCATTTGGTACCTAAATCATTTCAAAGAGATGAAAAGATCTCGCATTGTTAGAGACCCAATTAATTCTAGATGGGATTAAGGATGGAATGACATGGAGGAGCTGGGTTGGCAGTATGACCTTGCAAAAAAGCTGATAACTGACACGGAAAATTTCATCCAAGAGGTAGGGAGAGGTGGCTGCTTAGCAGCTCTTAAGGCTTCTGATCTGACACAACCTGCTGAGGTTACCTGAGGAGAGGGGCCTCCACTCTAGATAGACAAAGCTAAAAAGACCCATAATAAGCAGCTTTCCTTAATTGACATGTGGGATGCAACCCGTAGACAAGAGAAGCTCACATACATCAAGATAAGCCTGGGTTGTGATCAGAATGAAGACTTGTTTAAGTTGTTTTAACTTACAAAGAATGATTTCCAGATTGGGAAGCAATGAAAGAGAGAGAAGATGCACAAAGCATAAAGGGTTCAGAACTATAGTTTTATAGACTTTCCATGTTGTTAATGTAAAGGACCCACTGTATTTTGTGGAGTTAGTATACATGAAATGAATCTATGTTCATATTTTTAGGCCCAATGTGCCATAAACCATAGACTGAGTAGCAGTTTCTACTTAGCAGGCCAAATCAATGCAAATCTCCCAGAACATATGCAGATTTCTGGTGCACAGTACTATTGGCTGTCTTCATAAACCACTGGATAAAGACCTGATCACCTTCTAGGCTACCAAATTTATTTCAGAATAGAACATGACCTAAAGAATCAGAAGGACAAGAAACAAGATTTATTAGCAGGTGTCATCTTTTGCTTTATTTTCCATTCATTATTTGGAGGAGGGGAGCAAAGATTTCAATTGTCATATGGTCTTGTTAAAAAGAAAATTTTACAGAACCATCTAGTACCTAAAACTAGAGAACATTTTTCCTAACTATATCTGACAAAATCTAAGCGGCTCACATTCTTTTTGTAGTAAAATGTTAGAGGTCTTTTGAAAACCAAGAGCTGTGGTCACCTTGACTTTACTTCTTTCCTTCCTTGCTGTACCTGATGATAAATCAGTGCCTAGTGTGATGTAATATGCACTTGTGTTTCAAATCTGTGCCTGTGCTGAATTAATACAGAAAACATTCTGTGTTACAGAATGGAGTCACTGTACATCACGTTAGCTCCTTAAATATCATTTGTTTTTCTGGGATTTGGTTCTGTTTTATATCAAGATTTCAATGTAAAGGTGAGATTTCCACAGATGGCTTTGTATTAGTCAGAACTGAAATCAGAGTCTATTAATTATAAGGGGTCATAGAAAGTAACTGATTCAAGACACATGGAAGTCTTGCCCAACATAATGCAGTTAGTTAATAATAAAAATTTGCACCAGAATGTGTTGAGTGTCCTTTGCATGTAACATATATCACAGTACCTTTGGACGTGGTTACATCTGGATAATCCCCACAGGGACCTAGTATATAATTGAGATGCACTCGAGGCTGTTAAACACTAGATGGCATCTGTCTCTTTGTGCATCTAGTAGGCAGATGGGTAGTGTTTCATTTGGACTTGTTCATTGGGAGGGCGATGGACAGTAATTTGCAATCTATGCTCTTCATTCTTTTATAAATTTTTATGAGTTAAACTGGCACTAGTGACTCAAAAACAAATGTCAGTATTGTAAGTGAGATACAGAAAATTCTTGATAGATACAATAATCTGAGAATGGCAACCTGTAAGACATTATCTAGTCTTTTCACCTAGGCATCTGGTATCAGAAGATTTTAAAACCTCCTTTATAATAGAAAGGACTCCCTGAGAATCAAAGAAACCGTTTTATGGAATGAGAGCTATGTGTTGTTATGCTGCATAAGCTTGAATGATAAAAAATGGAAGTGTGAGATTCATTTCCAATGCTCCCTTAGTAGGAATGAGTAAAATAATGCAATTGGATGTAGTTATAGAATAATTTCTGTTCTGAACTAGTCTGGTTTCTTAAATCTTAGATTCTAAGAATTCTAGTTTGAAGTTGCAGGAAGAAAATATCATTTCTTTAACTCTCATAAATTCTTAGTTGGGATGGATCCCTGTAATAAAGGACAGATTAACAAGAGAAAAACTGAAGTTTATTAACATATTAATCTCACATATACATGTGAGACATCCTGGAAATGAGTAGTTTTTGAAGAGGTGGCTTTGAATTCCAGCTTATACAGCATCTTCAACAAAGAACACAAAAATTTTAGAGGTGTGACAAAACAAAGAAAAATGACTTTGAGTCTTGAGGGCCAGCAAATTGTGGAGAGGAAAATAAATGGCAGATAGTGGCTGTTGAGTAAAGCTTCTTACTATAAATTCCTCTGATACAATCTCTAGGCTGATATGGGTCCAATATTGACCTCAGATGTTAACTTTTATTCTCCTTTGTAAAGAAGGAGGGAAGGATATCTTTGGTCTTTGTATGTCTGTTTCCTGCTTTTAGGCAAATGGAGGCAGAACAGAGAGATTTCTGCCATCTGCTTCTTATGAATTCCCTTCAACTCAACAATTTTTCATATTTTGGGGTGGCGTCTTCTGGGCTCCCGCATAGTATTGGTATTCTCTTCTGTGGTTAAGCTGCAGGTGTCATGTTCTTGAATCAGAAGCTTCTGCTTCCCTGGTCTATCTCCTATAACCTTCCTGCTGCTCGTTAAGCAGGCTTGGAAGCTACTTCTCTTTCCTTTCTGGAGCTTGCTGTGTCTTTACTCAGTGTACACTGTTTACCTGAATGGCTGCCTCTCTTATAATTCCCCCTTGTGGCAGAGGGAAAGGCCATTTAAACTTTGATGGAACTTTTGTAACTTCCAAATACAAGCTAAAAACTGATCTGTCATTTTATAGAAATGTAGATGTCAGCTTTTGTTCTCAAAGGGAGCAAATGTATGGACAAACTGTTCAGTTGGGCTAAAGACTTATTACAAATAGCAAGACCATTGATCACTATTGACTAATGCTTCTAATGTTCTCTTAGGCTTCCTTTGTTCTGTATTTTCGTCATGGCCTTAATAATGTCTGTGGATTGAATTTTGTGCCCTTCCATTCATATGTTGAGAGACTAACATCTAATGTGTTATTATTTAGAGATGGAGCCTTTGGGAAGAAATTAGGTTTAGATGAGGTCAGGAGGAATATGCTTTCATGATGGAATAGTGGCCCTGTCTCTGTCTGTCTCTCTTCCCTGCCCTTCTCCCTCCCTTTCTCTCTTCCCTTCTCTGCCATTTGGAGACATAATAAGAAGGTAGCTGTATACAAGCCAGGAAGAGGGCCCTCACATGGCACTGAGCCAGCCAGCACCCTGATTTTAGGCTTTCCAGCTTCCAGAACTGTTAGAAACAAGTTCCTGTTCATTAAGCCACCTAGTTCATGGCATTTTGTTATGGCAGACCTGCACAGACTAATACAATAATCATCATGTCATGATAATACTTTAAGGAGGGGGGGGAAGGGTACTTTTTAACAGTGATCAATGCAAATGTCATGTTCTCTGGCTAATGACCAAGGCATCTTAGTGTAATTAGAACCAACTCAGATATTTCAAACTTTAATAATTATTTTCTACGTTAAGTACCAACTACAAGAATCTTTCTTTGCATGTTCCAGCTGGCAGCTTAGGAGGATTGTTTAGGCTGCTGGTGTTAGTGGTGGCGAGTGCAGTGAAAGGGTTGGTAGCATGCTAACATTGGCAGAGGGTGCAATTTGACTAACATGTGTAATGGTTTGCATCTTGCATTGAGAATGGTGTGTTTTGGAACTGAGACACTGAGCTAAATAAATTCTTGGATACAGATAAAGTATTGCAGCAGGAAATTTTTAACACGTTAACAATGTGAATTTCCATTAGTGGGTATCCTATACTATTTTAGACACTGAATTTTATATTAGAATGCTGCAGTTTTACAGAGAATATGAGAATATATGGGTAGCACCTATGTAAAGAAAATCTGAAAAATCTTTGACAAGAGTACCATGTAATTTTTGTCAAGGATTTGGCATTTGCCAAATGCATTTACACTGCTCTGCTCTGTGAGGGAAGGGAGAATCATGAGGAAAACCTCATGTAAAACAAGGAAGGGCAAACAAAGCCTTGCTAATATTGTCATTGTTATTATCAATCTTTTTTTCCTGGGGCTAATGGCTCTATACAACACACACACATTTATCTACTCATGACATCTGTGCAGAACACGGAATAGCATATTTCTAGGTCTGTAATTTCTTGCCTCCCTGAGCTGGGGAAAATGAACGTGTGATATTTTAGAGGAAATAGACTTTTTTCCTTTGAAAAAGTGATGATATCCTTATTATTTAATGTTTTAAACTATTTTGTAGATTAACAAAAAGAATGGACAAACTGTATGTATGTTCCTATTAGCACTCTTACGGATGCAAGGTACACTTATATATCTAGTGTCTCTTTGGTCTTAGCTTCTTTATTTTAGTATGTCATCTTATAGGTCCTCACTAGTGGCTTGCAGTTCTCTAATAAGGGTTGTCTCAAAGTGGCCATACTTATTACATGGGGTCTGGCTTCCCAAATCATAAAGCGAAAGTTGTCAGAATAGTTAAGAGTGGTCTGGCAGTGGCACCAAGCAAATTTTGATGAAGTCTATTGGTCACTTCCGTCTTAGTGCCCACTTAGATTCAGGATGGGGTTGAGAAACAGATTCTGTCTCTTAATGGGGGAGTGTCAAAGTCACATTACAGAAGAGCAGGCAGGATGGGAAATATTTTTGTGTTGATCTTTGGAAAATGCAACCTCCTACATGCTTGAAAAAGTGAAGCACTGCAAACAAAACAAAACAAAACAAAAACAACAGACAAAATTGCTAATAAGTGTGTGAAAAGATGCTCAAAACTTTAGTCTTTAAGAAAATGCAAATTAAGATTATAGAGAGGTAGCATTTCATACCTACTTGAATAGCTATAATCAAGAAGACAGATAATAACAACTGTGTGTGAGAATGTAGAGGACCTGGAATTTTCATACATTCGTGGTAGAAATATAAAATGGTGCTACTGTTTTAGAAAACAGTTTAGTAGTTTTCTGAAAGTTAAATTTAAGTTTATTATATGACCCAGTGAGATTAGCTCAGTTGGTAGAGTGCTGCTTTGCAGTCTCTGAGGTCCCAAGTTCGATTCCCAGCACCACACAAACAGGAGAAGGGTGTGGCAATCCTCTCCCGAGGCAATCCCAAAACAATCAGCCATTGAAAACCCTGTGAGGGTTGCTATGAGTCAGACACGACTTGACAGCACCTAACAACAGCAACAATATGACCCAGCAATCCCACTACTAAGAATCTATCCCAAAGAAATGAAAGCATATGTCCATAGAAAGACTTATGTGTGAATGTTCACAGAGGCATTATTCATAACAGACAAAAAGTGGAAAAAATATAAATGCCCTTCAACTTGAAAATGGACAAATAAAAGGAATACCTATATGTAGGGGAATACTATTTAGCAACAGAAATAAATGGGCAACTATTGCATGTTACAACATAGATAAACCTGAACCATTAGGTGAAAGATGTCAAATGGAAAAGAGCACATATTGTATGGTTCCATGAGCATTCCATAGGTGACATGTTTACAAAGATGAACCTAAAGAGAAAGAAAAGTAGATTAGTGGTTGCCTGGGGTTGGGGGTTAGGCAATGGGGAGGAGGTGGCTACAAATGGATATAAGGTATCTTTTTAGAAGAATCAAATATTCTAAGACTACATTTTGGTAATGGTTGCAGAAATCTATAAATTTACTAAAAGTTGTTGAATTATATACTTAAAGTGGATAAATTTTATGGTATGTAGATCATACCTTAATAAAGTTGTCTAAAAACAAACAAACCAATATATCTACTACTAAGTAGATTAATGGTGCAGGTAATTACTGTCTGCATTCTAGCCTCACATAAGAGTTAGTAAATTCTTATCACAAGAAAGGAGGAGGAGAAAACATCATATGCATACATTTCATTTACCCCTTATATTTCTTCTTTATATAAACTAATAGTTTAAGCCTTATCTGAGGTGTAAACTGTTGGAATACATACTTTAAAATGAAGGTCATTTCATAGTTGAGACAATATAATACTGATACTAATATGGTGTCTGCAGCCATACCACTGTGATATACAAGTCCATCAGATCCCCAAAGCTAAGTAGGGTCAGGCCTGGTTAATACTTGCATGGGAAACTGCTCGGGAACACCAGGTGCTGTAGGCTTGGGAGAAGGAGCCAGCAAGCCACTCCAAAAAAAAAAAAAAAAAAAAAAATCAGCCATTGAAAACCCTATGAATAGCAAAGAATCACTAATAATACTGTTTCACCTGTTGTATGCATGGTCGCTATGAGTCAGACACTGACTTGATGGTACCTAAAAACAACAACAACTAATGTGGTATTATAGTAACAACAATATACTTATTATTATTTTCCTGTAGCCTCACTCTTTACATTAAATCAAAGGACCAAAAACAAACAAAAGGCTGCATTAAGAAAAGGACCAATCTGAAAAGACCAAGAACAGACTCATGAAATTCTTTGGGAGAATTTGATTTTATTGATTGGTCAATCTTCAGCAAATGAGCAGGTCTGCTCACTTATCTCTTGGTTTCCTTTCTGTTCCAGAGAAGCATCAGTGGTTGAGTCATACAGTGAGAACAAAGTTGGGAAATTGCCTTGTCAAAGACGGGACTACAAATACACTGTTTCTGGAATAAGCTGTGTCACAGTCTTTTCATCACTTTTATCATTACCTTTTTCATTACTAATCCATCTTGGTAACTAGGATAAGTCAGAAAAAAGCATGAAGAAAAAAGAGGAAAACAAAACTATGCTGTCTCAATATTATAAGTTTTTATAGTAATTGATGTAAGTTACCTTGACTTTTTAGTATGTCTTTATATAATTTTAGTTGTTTCTCCTTATTCCATTTTTCAAATATAGCTGTGGTCACTAATCTTCCAATGATGCCCTGAGATATAGTTGGAGGTTGTTATAGATTTAATATAAAATGTTCCCCAAAGGTCATGGGCTTGAATGCTTGATCCTCAGCTGGTGGTACTATTTTGAGGGGGCTGCAGAACATTAAGGGGTGAGACCTAGTTGGTGAAAGTAGGTTATTGGGATTAGGGCTCTGGAGGTTTTATGTGGGTCCCCAGTTCTGGTAAGCACTTTCTGCCTCCTGATGTCATGTAAAGTCCCCTGCCACAGGCCCTACCGTGCTCCACCATGCTTCCCTCCCCCTGTGGACTGAGACCATCTAAACCATGAGCCAAAATAAGTCTTTCCTCCTGTAAATTGTTTATGTCAAGTAATTTGTCACAGCAACACACAAGCTGACTAACATGGAAAGGTAATCCGAATTACAGAGGCAGAAAAGGCAGGCAAAGAATTTCCTTTCTCTTTCTTTCTTCCATTTTATAAAAGTGTCAATTAGGTTCATTCATTCTGTATACATCCTTCTGAGTTACAAGTTATGTACCTGGATAATGACTGTAATGCTAGATGATTAAGAAAATTTGGTTTCTTTTGTGAGGTTTTCATACTCTTTTGGGGAGGAGGAGAAATGGAAACAGAAAAGATCAATACAAATGGTGCAAAAAGAGCAGATGTGGTACTATGAGAGCAAAGGGGAGGGAAATCCACACCAGAAGCTGTAGGCTTGGGAGAAGGACCTGGCAACCCCCTCCCAAAAATTGATCTGCCATTGAAAACCCTATGAACAGCAGAGAAGCACTGACAATAGTGTTTCCCCTGTTGTACAGAGGGTCACTATGAGTTGGATACCGACTCGACGGCACCTAACAACAACAACAACAACAACAACAACAACATCATACAACCAATTTTGCCCATGGTTACTCTACAACTAACTTCTAGACATGGATGGTTTCAGTTGTCTTATACAATTTGCTCAGCAGGTTATTCTCATATCTGTGCCAAGAAATACTGGAAATTTTCAGTGCTTAAAAAATAATTCCCCATAATTGGCTGATGATTTGCAGTTATAGTACTAGGCACAGGTACATTTAATCTGTTCATATTCATATATAAATAATTGTGGGTGACATAATGTTTTAAGCTGTATAATTTCCTTATCCTTAAATATACACAGCTTTTTTGGAAACTAGGTTCAGATGGCGGGGTGGAAAGAAGTAATCTGAAGTCATTAGACACCTTGTTAAGTGGGTGAATGGAAACACATACAACAAAATGGGGACAAAGATAACAAAGAAAAAGGGGAAATATACAGAAAGCCACAATAACTGACTTCATAATTGGGTTAAGGATCTCTCTCACATTGCATGTAAGCTCTAGCAGGCATGGACTATTGCTGATTTAAGTTAATGATGCTATGGCCATAGATGAGTTCATGGCTTTAGCCAAAACAAGCCAGATGAGCAATTCATTGGCCTCTTGTGTTTCCAAAGAACCATAACATCCTTTTACGTGACCTGAAAACTGTCTTTTGACCCCATTCTCCGTTTAAGGTATTTGCTTTCCCATTGGTAGTCTGGCTTCACTCCCGTTCCTCCTGTATCTAAGCACATAGATAACTTTATAATTACACCCAAGACTTCTTTCTGAACTTTGCTCTAAGAAAATCCTTTGGTTGATGACCTAATTCTTGGATGCTTAGAAATGATTCCAGCACCCTAGAGTAAAAGCATTCTCAAGATGTTGGCTCTTCGGAATCATCATAATAATCAGTTTAGAGTCTCTCCTACCCCATAATTCCTTTGAGACAGTGAGTGTTTCTCAAAGAGTAATTCATGGATTCTGTGTCAGAAACTACTTGTTGTTGTTGTTAGGTGCCATCTATTCATGTCCAACTCATAGGGACCCTTACAGGGATTTCAATGGCTGATTATTTTGGGATTACTTTGGGAGTGGAATGCCAAGTCCTTCTCCCATTTTTGCAGTGCTGGGAATCAATCTCAGGACCTCAAAGACTGCAGAGCGGTGCTCTATCAAGAGAGCTAAGTCCCAGCCCAGAAATTACCTGGTGGGGCTTATAAACTGTAGTTTCCTGATTCTATTCCAGAGAAGAATATCTAAGAGTGTACCCTGGGAATTCTTGTGTTTGCTTAAGTGGGAGATCTCTGGGAGAGCTACCAAAGTAAAACTTCATTGGACTGAAGTATGTGAAAAATGATCAACAGACAATAGGCCCTTCTACAGGCTCAATGAACTCAAAGAAAAGAGGAGTGTAAAGAGTACTTGAAGGACCTGATGAAGCAAAGCATGAAGAGCACAGTGGGTGTCCATTAGGGCTAGAGGAAGCATTTTGGGAGTCTGGCTGTTTTAGTTCATTTTGTGCCACTATAACAGAATATCTGAGACTGAGTAATTTATAAAGAAAAGAAATTTATTTCTTGTAGTTCTGAGTGCTGAGAAGTCCAAGGCAAGGCCACATCTGGCAAGTGCCTTCTCGCCATGTTGTCCCATAACAGAAGATGGAAGGGCAAAAGGATATATGTATGTGAGAAAGAGAAGGAGCCAAGATCTTGCTTTTATCAGGAACCTACTCTCATAATAACTATTCTATTCTTGGGATATCAGCATTAATCCATTCATGGGGGTGCTAACCTAGTCATATCTTAAATGTACCACTTTTTTACACGGTTGCATCAGAGATTAAGTTTCCAACACATTAACTTTGAAGGACACATTCAAGCTGTAGTCTTGGCAGGCCAGAGTAGATATTACATGTCATAGCTGCTGTCCCAGTAAAGGGAAGTTTGCACAGGTGCCCCAGGTGGAAGTAACTGCTGAATTCATATCAGGATCAATTTTCCACTCCATCTCTATGGTATTTACATTGTATACTACTCTGTGCTTATTAGTAAACTAATTGTTATGGAATCACACCAAAAGGTGCCAGGGATTTGTTCTTAAGGAACTTGTGATTAAATTGGGGAACTGCTTAGAAAGGAATCTGAGGAGGGCATATAATTAAGTACTAAGATAGGATCACATTAAATGAAGTAAAACAATGAAGTGAGAAAGTACACATGCTTTTGTTTTTCCACATAATGATCATGGCCATTATTGTTACTAAAGCCTCTGACAGTTCAGGAAAAGTCCTACCTGTCCCTCATGTCAGGGTGACCTGTCAGAGGAACAGCTTTGCTATGTTTTCTTCTGCAGACCTAGGGGGTGTCCTTTAACAAGAACATTGGCCATGATGGGGCAGCCTCCCAGAGCTTCCTTTGTTTAATACTTGCTTTGCATTATTGAAGGGTAAGATAAATCTTACATAAACTGCCAGAATGAATTATAATTCTCCTTGGACTCTATTCAGATTAAATTCCTACATAGTTAATTAATTTGTTGCTGTCCTTGTTCTACCTTTTGCCACTGTCTTTGCCCATATGCTGCTGAGTTACACATATAATAGTCAGAGATAGGAATGCCTGGCACTTGGTGAGTGCTCCATAAATATTAGTTATTACTGCTGCTATTGTCTCATCCACTCCCTGAAATGTGCAAAGTTACAAAGGGATACAAAGACATATTTCTTCTCAAAGAATCCTAGGGTTGGAGAATTTTCAAAAGTCACCTAATTTAATGTAATTAATTTGATATTAACATCTTCTCTACTACATTTTGACAAATATCCAGCCAGGTATCTAATCAATCCTTCTATTCTTTCCACCATAACTCTGTATTCTGGGCTGCTACCAAAGAGCCTGAATAAAGACTGAAAGCTGGATAGCAGGCATCATGGCTCATGCCTATAATCCTAGCTCTTGGGAGCCTGAGGCAGGAGGCTTAATGTGAGTTTGAGGCTAGCCTGGTCTACATAGCAAGTGCCAGGATGGCCTGGGATACTACACACTGAGACCCTGTCTCAAAAGCAAACAAACAAACAAACAACAAAAAACTGGTTGCTGTGACATACATTTATAATCTCAGCAACTTGACTTGAGAGGCTGAGGCAGGAGGATCACAAGTTCAACGTCAGAGGCAGTATAGCAATATAGCAAGACCCTGTCTCAAAAATAATAACTAAAAAATGGGGGTAAGGGGTGCAGCTCTAAGCACTTGCCTAGCACAGACAGGATGTTGGTTCAACCAACCAGTACTGGGGGAAAAAAAGAGCATGAACCAGTTATCTAATTTGGTGTCCTGTGACTTAGTCTGAGCCTAGGTTTCACCAGATGCCTCTGCACTGAGGGCGTGTGAGCTTTACTTATTTACAAATATTATGCTGCCAGTGGCTGTCCTGTTATACTTTTGCTGCATTTCTTCTTGCAGTAAATGCTCATGTCATGTCAATCTCCTTCAACAGAACTTGGAGCAGGCCTTCAGTTTTTTCCCAAACACAACCTCAGCCTCATGCTTTTGGATACCTCAACTGTGCTGGGATGGGGTTTGAAGAAGCTGAAACAATTTCCCAGGCCCATGGGGGTTGGCCTGGAGTCTGACCATCTAGATTCCAATCTCAGTTTAGACTTGCTGGTGGCCTTGGGCTTCTCACTTTATGTGAGTGAGTCTTAATCCTTTTTGTCTGTTAAGTGGAGACAATAGTAATGATTATGCAGTTTCTACATGCATTAAAAGAGATGGTGTATGTTGAACTGCTGAGCACTGTGCTTGCCACTTGCCCCTGTAAGGCACCCATTTTAATTCCTTATGGACCAAGGCTTCCCTGGGCTTGGCTGAGCTTGTGGAATAGATAGACAACAATGAGACCCACTGACAGATGTTTTAACAAGGGTGTGGGGAAATGGATATGAACTTGAAATTAGCCCCTGGTATCTCATTGTCTCAAGCATTATTTTTTTCATGGGGTGAAGGAAAGAGGGGAAGGAAGTTTTGTACATGGTTAGTTTTAGAGATTGTCTTGTTCATTTCCTTCATGTCACACACACATACACCTGTTGTCCCTCCAGTGCTTGAAACCGCCTCCCCCTTTTTCTGGCTGTCCTTTTACTGCTTTAAATGTATAGTCTCTTAGGTAGATGGATAAAAACGACAATAAGACAAAGACACTTTCTTCTCCTTATCATGTAGTTCTAGGATCCTTTCATGGTGCTGAACAGGGGACTTAAAAGTGGGAGAATGACAGTCCCTAGAGGCTGCATTTATTGTCCCCATCTTTCCATTCCCTACCCCATCCCAAATGCAAAGCTGTCAGTATGGATCATGTCACTTGGCTCCCTTTCTCACTCCTTAGCCCTCAGGGCCAACAGTGAGGATTTGCATTAATGTCAGACAAGGCCAAGATCAATGTGAATTCTAGCGTGTCATGCTGCTAATGACCTGCATCTTCTCCCAGAGGGCCTTTCCCATGTGTTTCTCTTGTTCCTTCGGAAATAGAATTCCATTTGTTTATAAACTCAATCTTGAACCTACAGTGACAAAGAATCCTTGTTTTCCTAAATGGTCAAAGTTTGAAATATTGACATTAATCAAGAGGAAAGCAGATGACAGGTTAAGAGACACTTTACTGTGTCGGTGCTTGTCATTAGGCATTGGGCAAGTGGGAGTAAGCGATTATATAGTTTAGGTACACTACAAAAGATAATACTTGTGAAAGTTTTCTGTCTATGAGTGAGGCCTTGGGGAATTTCGCTTTGTGACAAAGCAAAGAAATTATCCCTTCCATTTTGCTTTATGGTGGTACTTAGGTGTGAACCTAGGGCCTTGTACATACTTTGCAAGTGCTCTATCACTGATCTGCACCCCTAGCCCATTCTTTCATTGTATATTTTGATACAGGGTCTCACTATGTTACACAGACTGCCTTTGGCCTCGAACTCAGGATCCTCTTGCCTCAGCCTCTACAGTCGCTGGAATCACAGGCATGCCAGATGGCACTAGGCTGCCCTTCCACTTATCTGATGGAATGATAGGATAGAATATATCTGGTGAAACATACTTGTAATTTCTGTCTATTGTCACATGCAAAAGCCTTCTCTGACCAGATGTGTGGGGTTTTCTCCACACATGAATTTTCTAGTGAGCACCAACTGTGATTCAGTTCCCTTCCTCTCCCTTCCCCTCCCTTTCTTTGTATAAAGGACAAAAAGACAATTTAGCTTCAAGATCTTAATTGACTTTATTTTTAATACTAGAATTAGACAACACTTTATTTCATAAAATACACACAAAAAATGTTATCATAGGATAAAGAGAAGAGGTTAGAAAGAGAAAGGCTGAAGGTAGCAGAAATGAACAGAAAGCATACTGGTCATTTCAAAATTACTCTCCTCGTAAGATGGGGAAAAGAATATAGAACAATAGAAAAATAACAGATGGGGTAACATCAGGTTACCTTGGGTTTCCTTTTCTATGTAAGGATTAAGGCAGAGGAAACTTCATCATCATGCCAATTAAAATTGGCCTGTTTGGGAAATTTGATGTTCTCTCTCTAATCCTGGTTTCTCAGAAGGTTAAACAGCTTGATGAAGTGGAACTTTCAGCTTGATGAAGTAGAACTTTAGCATAAGTGACTCCATTTTGATTTTACTTGACCTAGCAGAAGCTTAGTACAAGACCTTCTATAATTTTAATATAGCATTTCCCTTCCCTTTCCTGTATTCCCAAGTCATAAAGGTTCCCTTGGTGTCTAAGTTAGTCCTATACACTTGCAGGAAAAACAGCTACCTCTGTTAAGCTATTTGAATAAAGCCAAATCTGCCTACTCAAACTGTATCCTTCATTGTTATATAAGAATTACCAGGTTTCAAGGCACTCAAGGAATGCAAGCCTTTGGCAACTTAGGCTAATCAGTTTGAAGGGAAGGGAAGGGAAGGAAGTGGGTCACATGTCAGATGGGTTTAATGGAGGAGAAGCAGTAAGGACAGTACTGGAGGTGGAGGGCTGCTTGGGTGGAGAGGTCAGGAGAAATCTCCAGTCAGTCCCAAAGACACCAAAGGATGGGCAGTAGGGGCAGGTGGGAGGTGGAGAAGCCAGGGTGAAGAGGGGCAGAGAACACTGAGCCATTGGTGTATTGATATGAGCTCTGCCATGTACAGGAATTTACAACTTCTCTCTTACATCTTTATATTTCTAGATTTACATCTTGACTGCCAAAAATGTAAATAGGGATAACGAGAATGAAAATTAAACAAACAAATAAACAAAACAATCACAACTACAAAAATACCAGTGGTTACCTTCTGGCAAAGGATCACTCAATATGCATTTAATAGTACCATAGTGTCCAATTTAGCCCATTTGAATGAAATTTCTCTCTGGGAGAACTTGATTCACTCTAGCTTGATGGCACCAGGAAATAATTTTAGCTTCTAGGCAGTGTATAGTCTCCTTCCCCCAGTCTCCTTTATTACCATAAATACCAGTGCAAGGATTTAAATATAGATTTCAGGGCTATTTTATTTTGCTTCTCATTACTATTTATGCACACAAATGCACACTTCATGCTAAATTGTACCAAGAGTAAAAGATGACAGCGAACAGCTACATATTCAAGTATTTGCACATAATGTTGGCATAGTCTAAAAACAGAGGGTTTGGGGTGTTAAAAAGGCATGATTGGTGTAAGAAATATTAATAACATTCCAGACAGCTTCTTGTTAATGTCTGGAAGCATTTCTGTATCTCATTTTTATTGAAAAAAGAGAGAGGTAACAATTTAGGGTCTAATGGTCAAATGATTCTGCTGCCACCCAGATACTGTCATTATGCACCATGATTATGTTGATGGATCTTTCCCATTTTGCCTTTCCCTACTGTGTCATTATTCCTTCAGCTGGTTAGTTTCTGGCTTTCATATCAGCCCCAAAGAAAAACAGTTAACAGTGCTCACATTTCTGTTGCTAATCTTTGGCTTATTAGATCTTTCCCTATAATTGCATTTCAGGGGCTCTTCTGAGCTGCTAGAATAGTTGGTGTGTGTCAGGCATTATTGTAAGACTTGGGGATGGTGATCCTGGGCTTTATAAGGTAAGACAAATGTGGTATTGGAGAAAAATAGATTGTTGATGGTGAGGCTTAGGAAGAAACATTTGTTTTCCTTCCAGCCTTGGCTGTTAAATTAAATTATGACTTTAAGGAACAGGGGCTCTAAATTCTTTCTTCCTGCCTTGAAAGCATATTCACTGGATTTTATGTTTGATCCTCTCCTTCACTCTGTCAGTGGCTGGCATCCCGATGAAGACTGCTGTCAGCTTAAGATAAATCATATTTCAAACATATTTTTTTTCAGATTGGGCAGCCAAAATTAGTGCAAAGCATGTCATTCTTTTGCCAGATCTGTCAATATAAAGTTTAGATCACAGTTAACTGGTGCCAGTTTAGTTAACTACCTGACAAAAAAGGCTTATAATATGCCATGAAGAATGATTTCATTCTTAAAATGATAGATGCTCAAAGCTAGCAGGGATGCTGAAACGACACTGGCCGTTTTAAAAAGGGCTGGATAACATTACAGAATAATGGCAGGACAGGGAGCTTGACCTGGAAATAGATGGAGGATGAAAAAATCCTATCTTTATTTTGCACAGCTTATGTGCTAGTATAAAATAAAAGCAACCTCAACATGGGGCTATATAGAGATTTGTCATGTGATAAAATAGGCTCTTGGTTAGTTCAGTCTACTTCTAAGGGTGTTGTTGATATTCCAGATTTCAGAGGAGAGCATTCAGGCTCAAGATTAGTTAGGAAGAGATATGTTTAGCTGTATTTATGAGTAGGCTCATCTGGGTTAACAAATGGAAGCAAAATATAGTATCTCATGTGTACTTTATTTCCCTGAATGTAAGGCAGATATTTCTGGTCAGCTGGTGGCTGTCCTCAGTGTGATAATTCAGGGAGCTATGGTCTTTTCTTCAGCAGCTCTAGTGTGCTACCACTCATCTAGACCAGTGTTTCTTGAATTTTAATGCATATATGAACCAAGTGGGAGCTTGTTAAAAGGCAGATTCCGTTTCCAAGGTCAGGATGGGATTTATGATTTTGCATTTTAAAATAAGGATCAGGTGATGCAATGTTATGGTTTTATGGACCAAAACATGAGAAGCAATGATCTAAAAAGGGGTTCATAATGAACTGCATGTAGCTAGTAGGAGAGAAAAGAGCAGGAAGCATGTTGGAGGTTTCTGTGGAGTGGTCTTAGAAGAAATGGCTATCACATCAGCCCACAGAACTCAGACCAGAACTCAGAAGATGGCTGTACCCAACTCATGAGAGGCTGGGAAATGCAGGATAGCTGTATATTCAGGAAGGAAAGGAAAAGTATATTAGGGAACTGTTAGGTATCTTTGTCACATTAGATGATTTCAGATGCTAGAGTTCATTTATTTTTATGATTTCATGATAATCTTATAAAAATCTTCCTAGACATTCCTATTCCCTATTCTTTCCCAATATAAAAGAAAAACTGGCAGTTTGCTATCTATATAAGTCAGCTAGAGCCTCATTGTGGCAGAGAAATGGACTGTGGCAAACTTACGGGAGGACGTATTGATTGGGGGCTCATAGTTAGAGGACTTTAGTCCATAGAGACAGGGCAGACATGGTGGCAGCAGGGCAGGCTGTGTGGCAAGTAGCGAATGGCCTCCTTACATCTTGGCAATCAAGAAGCAGAGAGAGTGACTGGAACCATGGGTCTGAGGTAAAACTCCAAAGGCCTGCTCCCAGGGACCCACTTCCACAAAGCTAGAATCTCATTTCCAAAGTTCTATTGCTTCAACAAACAGCAGCACCACCTGGGGACCAAATGCTTAACTCCATGACCTTTGGGGACATTTTAGATCCAAACCATAACACTCGACCCCCATTGCTGCTGTGGTAAAACAGCTGACTGAGATACCATCTTTCTCTGGGAATGACGATGGTTGGCTCCTATACCTATTCTTTTGAAAAGTCCAAGGCTGCTTTTGAGTATGGTTTCATTAATTTTGTGGGTTAAAAATGAGGTTGGGTCACCACTTCCATCCCCTAGAGCACTTAGGTATGCAGAACAGATGTGCCTCAGTGTGGCAGATAGATCATCTGTGATGCAGTGCTGTGTTGCCAACATTAACCTTCTCCTGGAGCTCCCAGTGGATTCTTCTGACGGCCATACCCACCATCCTTCTCTGCTGTTTTTCATATTGTGGGATTCACTTTATCCCTTAATGGAATGGTGTTTTCTCACAGCCCTGTGCTATGTGTTCATGTGGAACATTTATTCTCAGAGGATTCAAGATCCATTAAGGCCATGTAATTCATTTTAAATAGGTTAGTAAAAAGTTAGCAGAACTTAAGCTCTAAGGAAAGTTTCATATGATAAAATACACATGTTATTAGAGCTTGTCTTTTAAAGAAATAAAGTTTTTTAAAAAAAATTTTCAAAGAAGCTTTGTTTTCAATCTGTGGTCCAAACTATTATGTATACAGGAATGTTGATATTAATAGGAACTAGCCTGGGTTCTCTACAGAGTGAGATTAACTGAAGTAGCACAAAAATTTCAAGGCAGCTTCATTTTTTAGGTACTGCCAAACCAACATTTCAATGACATTGCCTGAAATTTCTGTAGACATCATTTTTTAAAATATACATGGAACTAATTTTTTTTTTTTTTTGTAGTACTTGGAGGTTGAACCCAGGGCCTACATACTTTGCAAATGCTCCACCACTGGGCTGTATCCCTAGGCAACTTTTATTATTTTTATTTTTAATTATTTATTTTTATCTTGAGACAGGGCCTCACTGAGTTATGCAGGCTGCCTCTGTCTTTGAACTTGTGATCCTCCTGCCTCTGCCTCTCAGATTGTTGGGATTACAGATGTGCACCACTGTGCCCAACTCTGCATGGAATTATTTTTCTATAATAAAGATATAATCATTATGACATAGTGGAAATATCAGAATTAGTTTAGTATAAAGAAAAAAATTCTGACTCCTGAAGGTGACTGGTACTGTATCTTCCTCTATCTGATATAGGACTTAACTCCTTATTAGTACCACAACAAACATCTCAACGTGTATATTATCTGAAGTGAAACATCTACAGTGTTCCCTACCTGAATCTGAGCACTGGTTCAATTAAACAAGTATGGAAGGCATGCCTGGGGGGTCAGTGGTGAGACACTTGTTTGATTGTAGCCTGTCGTCATCACAACATAATTCATAATTACCTTATGATGCCTAAACTCTAGGTGGGGAAAATGGAGAGTTATGTTATTTCTACTATTTTATGCTAGACTAGGGTAGGGGAAACCCCAAAGGCTTTATTATGCTTTTATAGGTTTGCAATCACATCTTCTCAACTTAGATGTGGTCTGCAAGCTAAATGAGGTTATAGCCATTGGCAGTTTCTCAAGCTTAGAATATGTGTTTGGCTAACAAAGCCTGTACTGGTAAAATAATTTTTTTCTGTTATTCCTGTTTTTTCACTTATACACCTGCATGAAATCATTTAGTCAGCCCCAAAGAAATCTATAATAAAGATAGTTTAATGTTACTTTTCTTTCTTCTTCTTCTTCTTTTTTTTTTTTTTTTTTTGGCAGTACTGGGGGTTGAGCCCAGGGCCTTCAGCTTGAATGCTTTGCAAGTGCTATACCACTGAGCTGCATCCTTAACCCATTTTTTTAAACTTTTTTTTTTTTTTTTGAGACAGGGTCTTTCTAAATTATGCAGATTACCTCTGGTCTCGAACTTGTGATCCTCTTGCCTCCACCTCCTGAGTCGCTGGGATTACAGGTGTGCGCCACTGCGCCCAGCTAGTTTAATGTTTCATTAGTAAACTAGCAATTCATTCTCTCTGTACCCAAAAGATTTATTCTATTTTGTGGTGCTTCCATACAAATATGATCTGAGAATGTATGTTAAAAAGCTGGAGAAGAAATTTTACTTGGTAGCTAATAGGAAGTACAAAACCTTGTCCTTCAAGGTCCCTAGCCTAGTTCTGCCTGGTGTCAAAAGATTTCCCTTAATTGTGGCTTTCCTCATATATATTTGAGAAAATGGGAATTAATTTCAACTTAGTTCTGAAGACATATGCTGTATTAGCTTCTTTAAGGCTAGTTCTACCTTGTAGTCCAAATTCTACTGTGGTACACTATTTAGTTTGCTTCTGGTCTCTCCCTTGGACTCTTAGACTATAGGTCTCTCCAAAGATTTCCTCCCTCTGAGTAAGCATTGGCAGAAGGCTGATGAGTCCAGACCATATCTCCTTGTTCTGTTCTGCTCCTTGGTTTTTACCTTACCAAATGCATGCAGTATGTACCTTCACTGAAATGCTGCGAGGAAACTAAAGGTAACTGCATCCCAGGAAGAAAAAAATTTAATTCTGTCTCATGTGACAATTCCTGTAATTCAATGAGAAATAGATATTTAAATGCTTTTTGGATATTGTCTCAAGTAAATGCCTCAGCTCCTATTATTCTTTGACTTTATGTTTGCTTCTTGTAATGAAGATTACCTCCTTTCCTTATGGAAAACTGTATGGATTGTCTATTCACTTTCTGTGAGGCTCAGTGCCATTCTAGGATCTTTCTCTTTCCTTAACTTGGTAACAGGACACAAGAGTCCCCAGAAGTCTTACATTTGAAACTTCAAGTCTTCAGTAACTTCCAGTGTCAGGAGTTAGAGTAGACTTGTCAGGAGAATCTTGGATGAGTTGTGGCAATCTTCGCACAGTAGAAGCATCCAGAGTGGATATGGAAACTCCCATACCAACTTCCTTCTAATATCTATGCCAGAGGGAGATGGAAATTAAGAATTCTTTTTGGTTGTCCACTTGGTAACTATTGGATAGAATACATATGAGTACTCATAAAAGTCACTCATGCTGCCGGGCGCGGTGGTGCACGCCTGTAATCCCAGTGACTCAGGAGGCACAGGCAGAAGGATTGCAAGTTTGAGACCAGAGGCAGTCTGTGTAATTTAGTGAGACCCTGTCTCAAAAATAAATAATTTTTTAAAAAATGTCACTCATGCCAAAAACAAATATTAATTCTCAAAACAGTAGCTTTCAGGTCCACATTAAGCAGAAATATATTTCATGAAGGAGAACCCAATCTGTATAGACTGCAGAATTATGCATAGCAGGTGTGATTTCTCCTTGATGTTGGGAATGGTCACATTACTAGTTAGGACATCTCCACCTCCCTTTCTTTAAGTTTAAGGGAAGCACCATTCAGGTTGGGGAAATGGAAGACAGGGTCATTGCTTTCAGAGCCTATGTTTTACTCTAATCTGTTGAGGGAAATTTATTGTTTGCATATGGAGTTGTTGTCTCCCCTCTCCCTCCTGCAAGCTGTTACTTAAAATCAATATATTCTTTCTCTTAATTATGGGCTTCTTCACCAAGGTTACAGGACCTTAATACCAGGAAAATTCCTAACCGAATGACTTATATATATTTAATGGTCTCAAGTGGGTTGTTCTCTTGTGTAATAGAAACTTAATTGTGAGAGTTTTCAGTTTTGCGGACCCAACACTAATTCCACTAGTGTTGAGATTCTTAAACATTATATTTATTTTTGAAGTAAGAGACAGGAAAGAAAACTTGAACTTCAACAATGTGCCAAAAATACTCCTAAAAGAATCTGAGTTTTAGAAGTATAATTTGAAATTGTCTTGAAACCACAAATAAAAATTCAAGGTCAGAAAGATTAGAATAAATGACTCCATTACACATCATTTGAAAATAGTTATGATGTGAATAGAACAGCTATGAAGCAACAACTTTATGCATTGCCAAGCTCTAAGTCAGTGTAGGAAAGATAAAGGGTAACAGGGACCCAAGATAGTGGTAACAAAAATGCCCTGGTTAAACTGTATACAGATTTAAATACTTCTGAGCAACATGGACACAAGTGAATCATACCCCAAACCATCAAAATAGCAGACTGTTAGAGCTGGTTGAGTGGGTGATGATCATCCAGCTTCTCTAATCTGTAGAGTAGGCTCAGAGAAGTTGAATTGAGTGTCCAATGTCACTCAGTTTCTTGGTGGCAAATGTAGGTTTGGGACTCAGGTCTTTAGAATCTTCACACAGAAGTCTTCTAATTACTGCTTTTTGGAATTTATTGAATTGCTTTGGGCTAAGGTTTAGCTCAGTTGGTAGAGTGCTGCTGTGCACTCTCTGAAGCCCTGCGTTTTATCCCCAGCACTGCAAAAATGGGAGAATTACCTGGCAATCCACTCCCAAAGCAATCCCAAAAACAATCAGCCATCGAAAACCCTATGAATAGCAGAGAAGCACTGACATAGTGCCAGTCATGGCATGGCACAGAGTCGGGGAGTATTTCATTCTGCTGTACATGGGGCTACTATGAGTCAGACCCAATCTGACAGCACCTAACAACAACTAAATTGCTTTAGATGCAATCTTAATATGTGAGAATTAACTCAATGCTAGCAAAAAATCTTTTAAACTATTTAAGACTGAATAGTTTAACTTCTCATTAAACCCGTGGGTAATTTTCACTTACTCTGTTCTGATTTTGTCAGGTTCTGTACAGCAGGATTTTCATTTTTTAAAATGAGCTCTTATTATTAGAGAACATGATGCAAAATTCAGATGTTGTGAATTGGGCATGAATGCAAAAACTATATAATTTTTTTAAAAGTCAGTGAACAAAATGTCATTAGGCTTCCCCTCTAGGCAACAAGGGGCTGGGATTTAGCTCATTTGGTAGAGTGCTACTCTGCAGTCTCTGAGGTCCTGAGTTCAATTCCCAACACCACAAAAATGGGAGAAGGATGTGGCAATCCACTCCTGAGGCAATCCTGAAATAATCAGCCATTGAAAACCCTATGAGGGTCACTATTAGTCCAATACGACTTGATGGCACCTAAAAACAACAATAGGCAACAAGCCTGCATCCATACTACTGTGGTGTCTTAGCCTGTCAGATCTTGGAAGCTAAGAAGGGTCAGGCCTGGTTAGTACTTGGATGGAAGACTGCCTGGGAACACCAGGTGCTGCACGCTTGGGAGAAGGACCTAGCAACCCACTCCCAAAATCAATCTGCTATTGAAAACCCTATGAATAGTAGAGAAGCACTGACAATAGTGTTTCGCCTGTTGTATGTAGGGTTGCTGAGTCAGGCACCCACTTGACAGCACCTAACAACAACAATAGGCAACAAAGGATCTACTTGGATACTTGAATATGGTGTTAATTTTGTTCCTAGTTTCCTTTGGCTCAGTGATTGTGAGTTATTTTTGTTATCATCCATAGAAGATGGAGCTCCTTAAGAGAACTGGAAACCGCCCCCCCCCCCCAAAAAAAAAGCATGCGAGAGACTGTGGGAATTCATGTCCAGCAAAGCCTTTTAATTTATTCCTTAGGATCCAGGTTTTCATGATGCTCCTGAAAGACGACAAAAGAAGAAGAAGGGAATATGAGAGAAGATACCATTCAGTTGTTTTCATTGTGTCTATGAAGACAAACCATGTGCTTTGTATCAATAAATCTTTATTAATAAAGGAAGAGTCTCTAGATTTTAAAATGCTATGAAATCTAGAATTAGAATCAAATCACTGGTTTTCAATGCATTTTTGGCTTTGAAAGGGAAAAGAAAATGTATTTATTAAATTTCAAACTGTCTACTAGAGATTTGTATCTATTCCTAAGGATATTTGAATAGCCTACTTAATTAATCAATTTTATCCAATAACCAACACTGGACCTGAAGTAGGAAACTCCTCACAATTGGTTAGCAATACTTAGTCACTAAATTTTGAGTTTTTGTGGTAATTAGCAAAATAATATGTAATTATATTACTCTTACTACTCTTGAGTTCAATCTTGAGTACCACCCAAAAAATTTACTAGTAGAATAATTTATGGAAATACTCATGGAATACTCCTGGAATTTTGGGTTTAAATCCATTTAACTTAAGAAATAGTTTTGCAGTTTTGTCTGGTATATGTTCAGGTCTCACAGAGTCTTCAAAAATACTTCATCTCGTTCTCTTTTTTTAAAGCAACCTTTTTTTTTTTTTTTTTTTGAGAAAGGAGAGGGTCAGGGGATTTCTTAATGCAAAATTTAACATTGAAATCTTGAGGGACTTTATATGATTGAAGACAGGATCTTCACTCTGACAGTTTAATGCATTTTACATTATGATGGCATTGCATGCTTCACAATTCCTGAAAAAGAGCTTACATTAGGTCTCAAAGTAGCCTTCTTTTTCCTCTGTAGTTCGTGATCATCTCTTTTGCTCATATCAAATCCCAGAGGGGACCCATTTGTGGAGGAGAGATAATTTTGCCGCTTGGGAAGGATGCATGTGGTTCTCTGCCTTGGATAAAAGCAGTTACACAAAGTGTCCTATACTGAGTGTTTAGTCCAGCTA
The DNA here is from genome assembly GCA_007922755.1 of Pedetes capensis. Lineage (NCBI taxonomy): Eukaryota > Metazoa > Chordata > Mammalia > Rodentia > Pedetidae > Pedetes > Pedetes capensis. Next base: position 59,550 of record VMDO01011215.1, read on the forward strand.
TGGAACAGCCTAGAAAATTAGCTCCCAGCATACATTCTGGTTTTAATAAGAAATTATATATGTAAATGATTCTGCAATTTTTCTGTTGTTAGAAGTAAGGAAATGGATTGCAGTACCAGATTTCAATCTGCCTGTTTCATCCACTTCTTTTGTGTGTGAAGGGACACAATGACATAATATATAGGTATGGTATTCAACTCAATTCACTAGGGCACAGAAAAACATTCTAAATTATAGCTGGATTCTTACATTTATTTGTTTTAAAATTTTGGGTAAATAATCTAACATCTGAGTTTTAATATCTATATTTAATAAGGAGATCACACTTTTATTAAGTTTTTATTATTTATTTTAATTTATTTTAGTTTTTGACTTCAGTAAGCTTATTTGCCTGAGAAATAAATTTTAGTAGCATTTTAGTGATGAGAAACTAAGACCCAGATAAGTTAGTTGAATAGCCCAGGTTTACAGTTGGTGAAGGACTTAGGTTATTTTTGAGCCCCATTGATGCCTGACTTTAAAACAAATACTCTACCCACTATGCCTTGAACTTGCTAGAAAATGCAACTGCTATGCCCCTATTATGACATAAAACTGTAGCCTGGTATTCTAGACTGCACAACACTATTAAAAGACAAAATATTTTATTATTTATTAATTTAATCATTGTGTTATTAATAATAATACTGTGATAGTACTAAAAATCCAATTTGTCTTATTAACCAGGTCCCAGTCTACTTGAGTGGCACAGCTAGGCTTGTCTAAGAAGTACTCTATGTAGTGTTACTAAAATTACTCAAAATTTTGGCAAATGTAACAGGATTGAGAATACCAGACACTCATGTCTTTGACTTTAGCTGATAACTTCTTCTGGGATGGATTATGATAAACAGTATTTCTTAGTTCAGATTAAACTCTCTGACAACTGGTGAAGAGAAATGGACATTGTCCAAGACATTAAACATTCTGAAGAAATTATTTTAAACTCTTGGATAAATATTTCCAGGAAGTTGGGGAATCCTAGTTATGATGTGAAAAGAGAGTGTGGTAACAACCTTTATGCACAGCCAAAGTCCCAAGTAAAACAGTTTCAGAGAGCTAAAGGTGAAACTGCTAGTCTTTTAAAAATTATAACAAGAGTGTGATAGAATTAGAATATTGTGCTATTGTCAAGTTCAAATGCTGTCCCAAACTCTATATATTTCACATTTTACCTCTGAATACTAAATAACATGTAGAGGAAGAATTAAGTTTATTGTGATAATTTCTGATTTTCTTAATCTGAGACAGCCAAATCCACTATAATTTGCATAGATTGCCTCTATAACTATCTGTGTCAGAGCCCTGCAGAATTATACTATTGTGATAAGAAAATGTTAGGATATAGCGACACAGCAGCTACTCCTTCACTTAAAATTTAGGATGCTCTACTCAACCAGACTTCCTATCTGTGGAAGAGCAGTTGATGGTCAGGCATTCAGAAAGGCAGTAGATTATCATCTTCCCTCTTTTTCTTCTGAACTCTAAATGTACAAGCTGTACACAAAACATATTATTATTTTGTGTTTCTTATCTTTGTCTTCTCAATGATATTACAAGTAATGTGTAGGCCATTTCTTTCTTCTGTGTTTCTCGTAATACTTAACACTGAGTTTACCTGATGCACATTTAAAAATTTTGTTTAGTTAATGAGTTACTTAACATTTTTTTCTTTCATAAGTCACATTTGATCACATTTGGAGATATATGTAAAATTCTGTAAGTGATGCTAGTAATATACCTTTGGAAAAAGAAACGTTTTTTCTAAAAACCTTCATAGACATAATTTATAACTTGGAAGAGGCTGCCTCAAACTAAGCAAAACAATGATAGTTAGATGTTTTTATTTAAATTAACAACTAAGAATACAGTTTATATTATTTGTGAATGATAGATTCTGAAACAAATGACTACACTTGAAATAGATGACTTTAAATATTTTATATCTTTTAAGTGAAAGACTTTAAAATTGCAAAATTAATATTTTCTTGTATGAAGAAAACAGATCAAGCAATAGAGAAGTAATAATTACAAAGTGGAAATCTCTCCATATACTTTTAGCTCATGTGGTGAGTGGAATTCTGGTCCCATGACCCTCCTTCTCTATTGTCACACTGTTATGGGGAGATAAGATGAGTGCAGGTCCAAGAATCTGGCAAATCCATAGTCCTTGTTTTTGGCATATAAATGAATTTATACCCGACATGGAAGTTATAGTAGAGAATATAGACAGGATTTATTAAAAGAGAGTACACTTTTAAGGAATAATTACTGGGAATAGTGAGATACATGGAGATGTTTAGGTAGACCTGTAAATGAACTTGGAAAAATCTGGGTTCCTTGGGTGAATCAGCATAAGGATATTTCTATTCACCAGGGGAAGGTAAAGTCAGAGGCAACAGAAGAATTAAGCAGGCTTTTAGAAAGAAAAGTACCTTGGATAGACAGAGAAGATGGTGGGCCCAAGAGATGGGAGTAGTGTGCACATGGTAGCTGGAGAGAGAAAAGGAAAGTGGAGGGAGAGAAGCAGAGAGAAAGAAAGAGAGGAAAAAGAGAGTGGGTACATATTCCCTCTAGTTTTACTCAAACTAGGGCATGCCCAGTACCCCAGCCTTTGTTTTTTAAAAAGGTTTAATGGACTTCCTGGGCCGTAGATGGATCTAATGTCCTCAGTGATTTGTCTCACACGTGGCTTCATCCATTAGAGCTGAATGGGAGGAGTAATTTTCAACTCCCTTTTCCTCCATATTGCCTTCTAATGGCTATCTCACTATCTAACACCAGTGAATATATTACTTTACATGGCAGAAGAGATTTTGCAGTTGACATGAAGGCTACTAGTCTGCTGACTTTGGGATACAGATATTAGCTGGGTTATCCAGGTAGGCCTAAAGTAATCACATAAGGCCTTAGAAACAGAGCTTGGGTTGATGACAGATGAGGAAATCAGAGAGATTAGACTTGTAGGAAGGATTAGATGGAGTTGCTGGCTTACTAGTGGAGAAGGTCATGTAAAAGGAGGACCAGAGAGAGATCTCCAGGAGCTAAAATCAGTCCAACCTAGTAGTCAGCAAAGGAAAGGATGCCTCAGTTTTACAACAGCAGAGATTGTGTTCAGCCACCATCTTGCATGAACTTGGAAGTGGATTTATCTCTAGGGTCTCCAGAAAGAAACATGGACCTGCCAATACCTTATTTTAAACCTTGTAATGGTCTAAGTAGGGGAACCAGCCTAGCCACACTGTACCTGAACTTCTGATCTGCAAAGCTGTGAAATAATAAATGGGTATTTTTTCAAGTTACTGAATTTGTGGTAATTTTTCATTGAGCAACAGAAAACTAACATACCACAGGGAGTTAAGGGTTTGATGTGGTCCTTCAGAGTGCTTGGTGTACTCAGATATTTCTGACTGAAAATCTTAACATAATGATTAAACTGTGAGAAAAAAATTAAGAACATTTAAAATTTATTTTTAAATTAACAAATAAAAATTTTGTATATTTATTGAGTACATGTTGTTTTGAAATGTGTATACATTGTTGTTGTTGTTGTTAGGTGCCCTCAAGTCAGATCTGAATCATAGTGATCCTAAGTACTGCAGAATTAAACTACCTAACACTGTGCCAGGCATACAATGTGTTTCTTCTCATACTGAGTCTGCCACATCAGCAAAAGGAAGTCCCAGGGGCTTTACTTCATTCCTATCATTAAGGACAATTCTACTTTGAGGAGGCAACTCTTCCCCAGTCATTTCTTGAATTCCTTCCAGCCTGAGGGGGCTCATTTTCTGGCACTAAATTTGATAGTCATTTTCTGCTATTCATAGGGTTTTCAATGGCTAATTGTTTTGGGAGTGGGTGATTCGGTCATTCTCCCTAGTCTGTCTTAGTCTGGAAGTTCAGCTGAAACCTGTCTACCATGGGTGGTCCTGCTGGTATCTGAAATACCAGTGGCATAGCTTTTCAGCATCACAGCAACACACAAGCCTCCACAGCATGACAAGCTGACAGACACATAGGGGTATACACGGTACAATGGCTAAATTAAGCAAATTAACATACTTTACTTCATATGCTTATTTTTTGTGGTGTGACATGATTAAACTTTACTATTGAGAAGATAGCCTTGCCATGAGAAGCTAGATTTCTGCTGCAATAATGCTAAATCATCATAATTTTCAATTCTAAATACAGGAATTCATGTCCTTAACTAGTCCTATTAATGAGAATTTCAACTATGTAAAACTTTGAAAATAAGATGGGAACCTGCCTCATTTATAATTGTCTTCCTTGGATGTCTAGTACACCATTTACTCCTTTTATAAATGAACATCTTGAATTGTTTTACTTCTAGCGTTTTCTGGCTTCCATGGTGACAGAAACTTTGACTTAAGGCAATGAGCTTTTAATCAGGATAGGAGGAGTAACATAGAACTTTTTCTATTAGTCATCCTAGTGACAATATAACCTTTCATAGCATTTACCAGCTTCTGCTCTAATTCAGTCTGTATGGAAGAATATCTGAGTAGATGACTAAAAATAGGTTTTTTTTTTTAAAAAAAATAATGGTAGGAAGAGAATAAAAATAAAGGTAAATTACTTTAGTAACTTTAAAGTTTGCTTTTCTCTCCTTAAGTGTGCTGAGCAAGCTTCTGTTTTAGATTTAGGCAGCAGTTTTTGAGTCATTAAGCTAAAGTGGCTGTTGACCTGTCTATTCATCCACCCGTGTGTTGCTATAGGCTTTATCACTACAGGTTAGCAGTGCAGTGACTGATAGGCTGGGCTGTGGTCTCTGGACTCCACTTGACCTCATTGCAAAAGTAGCAGTAATGGAAATTTACCTAGTAGAAAAATACCATCTAGGGCTGAGATTCAGCAAATGTATCAAATATTTCTCTATCCTATGGCATTTTAAGCTTTTAAATTTTATTCTTGCAACTACATCAGGTCATGTGGGAAAGATGGAGGGAAGAAATGCCTAATGTAAGGGTAATATGGGCACATGGAGGCCTGCTCCTGAACTGGTCAAACAGGCCTGTTTGCACGAGGGTTGAAGAGCCTTCTAGGAAAGAATGCAAGGTGAGGAAGGAAGAACCTAATGAATGGAGGGGAATGGAGATTCTGGGTGGAGAGGGGACCCCTTGACTCTGAAATAAATGCTGCTTGGTTTGGCATCGACAGTTCCATTTCTTCAGAGGCAATTCCTGGTGCAGTAACAGCCTTGGGCGGGAGGGTGCCATTTGGCAGTGGAATAGTCTCTTTAGGAACCTCCAGAAATACTGGGGAAGAAAGGAGACTTTCAGGATCCTGGAAGGTTTAGCTTGGTTGTGACAGAGCAGGTGAAGTTTGAAATATTGATGCGACTTTGACGTGCAGGTGAGGCTGGAGGAGGCTCCATTACATATGGTGGCACCCAATCTCCAGGATAACCTCTGATGATCCCTGCCTTGTAGTATTCGTGCCTTTGGGAGGTTCCTTCTCACATTAAAAAGGGCTGACCTATGAAACCAGGGGAATGTTTTTGGAAATGATGATGTGTGACTTCTGAGGAGAGGCCGTAAAGAACAATGTGTCTTCCACTTTTCCTTTCTCTCTGATCCCTTGCTCTGGGGAGAATAGCTACCACATAGCGAGGAGCCTCCTGTAGTTCCAAGCAGAGGTCCATGTGCAAGGAACGGAGGCCTCTTGCCATTAGCTGTGTGAGTGAGCATCATGGAAGCAGAATGTGCTGCCCTATTTAGTTCACATCTTGACTTCAACCTCATGAGAGACCCTGGCTCAGAACTACCCAGCTTAGTTACTGCTATATTCTTGAGCTGCAGAAAATGTGAAATAATAAGAGTTTGTTGCTGTAGACCACTAAGTTTTGGAGTGATTTGTTGTGCAGCAGTAGACACCCATATACACTATAGATTGTGACTCCCAATATATTCTAAAATACTAATTTTTTGAAAATATCACGTGCATCTTATTCATCTCTTTATTCTTCACAGTTCCACAGTGCCTAGTACATTCTTTATTTTATCTTATTTTTTTTGGCACTTGGGAGTTGAACCTAGGACCCAGGACCTTGCACATACTTTGCAAGTGCACTGCCACTGGGTCGCACCCCTAGCTCATTCTTTATTTATTTTTAATCTTGAGAGAGGGTCTCTCTAAGTTACACCGGCTGTCTCTGGCTTTGAACCTGTGATCCTCCTGCCTCTACCTCCTCTGTAGTAGTACAACCTTTTTAACATAGTTTAATATATATATATATATATATATATATATATATGTATGTATGTATGTATGTATGTATGTATGTATGTATAGTTGTTGTTATTAGGTGCTGTCGAGTCGGTATCTGACTCATAGCAACCCTCATAGGGTTTTCAATGGCTGACTGTTTCGGGGATTGCCTTGGGAGTGGATTTCCAGGCCCTTCTCCCATTTTTGCGGTGCTGGGAATTGAACTCGGGGCCTCAGAGACTGCAGCGCAGCACTCTACCCACTGAGCTAAATCCCAGCCCATATATATATATATATCTATATATATATATATCTCAAGATATATATATATATATATATATATATATATATATATATATATGAAGTTGTGTTGTGCAAACCTCAAATTTTCCAATCCTTTTTCAATAGTATCTAAAATGCTTTGTTGTGATAATTGCGCTATCAGGAGGATCTTTCAGTGAGGGAAAGCATCTGTGAGAGGGCAGTGGAACTGAAGCAGTTTGGAGTTGGAGGGACAAAAGCAAAACAAGTAGTGACTCTCCTTTGTTCCTGCCTCTCACTTGTTTCTGCTGCTCCTGTATCCCTGGTTATAGCTCCTTAGTCATGCTTGTGATGATTATGGTTGTACTGAGGACAAGGTAAACAAAGGTAGGTAGCTATCCAGGTGGTGAGGAAAATCACGGCTTTCTGCCATGACCTATAGTTTTCTTTATCAGAGAACACACTGGTGGTAAGATGTTTTGAGCTTTCCCTTTAACAATATTATTAATATCGATCTGTCTCTTGGTCTATGTATTCATCTACCAGCCACATAATTGTCACTGGCAGCAGCTTTCCCAACTGACATTTAACATGATATTTGTATAATTCCTGGCAAATAATGAAAGATCAGAAAGAAAAATACGTATTATTTTTAAGTACTTGCTTTGTTCCTGGGATTGAATGTCCATTGAGTGTTTCTCAAACCAACCTGTGTTAGCATCATTTTCTTAATAAGGAGCCGGAAGTCTGGAGTGGTTCTGAGCCTTTCCCAAAGGCTCACCATGAGTGAAAGGTGAGACCCCAGACTTTACAACTCCTAAGCCAAATATCTTAGAGATAGATGCTTCTTCTTGTTTTTATTATTCTAATATATTACATCAATTGTTTGCCTATGTAAGAAAAAACATTCAAGGCAAGGCTTGTTACATGTATTTTTTCTCTAGTACATAATGCCAGTTATGTTTATTTCAAAGAAGAAAAATGCTGTGCTAGGTATATTAAATGTTAGGCCGCTTTTAGAAATGCCTTTTATATTGCAAAAATGAGATAAAGGAAGTGAATGCATCTAATTTTCTCCAGTGGGGTCTGATATACAGCAAGTGTCATTAATAGACTTAGTTCATCATTTTCATCCTCATCATCAACATAATGACCATCAGCATAATCATGGTGAGGATGATGATGGGATAATAGCAATAATGATAATAGATATAATTGGAAGCAATCTAATCAGTTTTTACAGATGTATTTAGCCATGTCTGGAAAGTCTGGAAGGGGGGGATGTCTGTTTATGTGAGTGTCCTTGGGGCCTTCAGGGAGAGAATACATGCCAAAGGGAGACAGACAAATGGGTGAACAGATGGGCCAATAAGGAGAAGGAAGGTGGCTTGGGATGCTGCCGAGACTTTAGTCCCACACCCAGGTGTGTACAGTGTGGGAAGAGGCCTATGTGCTATGCTGGCCAGTAGAGGACCCAGGGCAGCTGCTCTAGGGCTGGTGGCCCCTGAGGGATGAGGAAGCGGCATTGTTCTCAGGAGCCTTAGGCTGGAGGAGCAGCACTGTGGCCTCTGCATGGTGGGCGGGCCTTAGTGGTGGCACAGACATGTTGAGCTGGAGTGACAGACAGTGCCATCAGTCGACATCAGCAGGACAGCTGGCCTGGAGGAAAGAACTGCAGCCAGCTGGAAGCCATAGAGGAGATGAACAATGATGTGGAGAAGCAAGACCAGGCCTGGAGGCCCCCAGAACGACTGAAGGGATTTGTAGGGAAACAGAGACTCTGCAATGAAGGAGGCTGGCAAAATTAGAAAAATACTGGTTTTCTTTTTTTTTTTTTTTTTTTTTTTTT